>KK116685.1:500107-519875 GCA_000611955.2 Stegodyphus mimosarum | reverse complement strand
TATAAGTGAATCAGACCTCCCATTTGGCAGACTGCGCATTTTAAGCTCCAGCCAGCGGTCTTTTCTTTTGTCGCGAATTCTAGTATTATTGATTGCGTATGGAAAGATTGCGGACATATAGCATCATTGTGAATAGTGGTTTTGAAATTGTTAAAAGTATAGCGTAGCTAGTGCTTGTTTGGGTTATTCGTAAAATATTTCAACCTCAAAATGTCTACTAAAAAACGTAAAGTTTATTCAGAATGCCATGCTTTTAATGATGAATGGACCTAGAAATATTTTTTACAGTTGTAAAAGATAAACCAGTGTGTCTCATCTGCAATGAAGCTGTAGCAGTCTTCAAAGAATATAACATCATTATCGAAAGTGAGTTTCCCGAATTTAATATCTCACGCCCAGAAAATCAGTGCTATGTTTGCTTCATCTTATATATGTGAACAAGTGTTTTCAACAATGAACCTTAGAAAGAATTATTTAAGAAGTAGAGTGACAGATGAGCAGTTAGCCTCGTTCCTTAGAATCAGTACATCTCACTTCGAACCTCAATATAAGAAACTTTTAAAAATGAAAGCGCAATTTCATTCTTCTCATTAACATATTTAAATTGTAATACTTGTATATGTTTTTAAAATTTTAGAAAAATTTTTTTCGATTTTTGGCCCGCGAACGAAAACGTTTGCCCATCCCTGACATATCCTGTGAATAGACTGTTCACAGACTATTACTGAAAAAAGGGCATCTTAGATATAATGAAGCAAGTGAATGAAAATAATTATATCCAAGAAACTAAAGATTAATGTAAAATGTAGAAAGGCGGCCTAACCGTCAGATTTATAGCAATGACTAGAATGACTTCCTAACCCTGTAGGGCCATTAACTTAGTTTGGCGGAACAGGTTAAGTAAAGTGACCAATATCTCTCCTGCTTCGAAATACCTAATGTCTCTACAGTGGCGCTCGAACTAAAAAAGATGGTGGATGATGATTCTCCATCACTAAGATTTGGCTATTGAGTCCCCTAATCCCCAGTCGCTCTTTAAAAGGGGGAGTATGTGAGGTATTTCACCCGCCTTCTTGGGGTGATGTACTGGTCAACACGCTCGGCGTGTATTCGAGAGGTCCGTACTTCGAGTCCCGGTGAGGGCATTGCTCATTTTTCATCTCTCCTGCTTCGAAATACCTAATGTCGCTACAAGGGGAGGGAAAGATGAGTGTTTCCAACAGTGAGAGTTGCGTTAACTTCCTAGTGACGGTGCCCAATCTACGCAACACTCAAGCGAGGAAAATATAGTGTTTAAGAATTTACATCAGGAAGCGTAACAGGCAGTTCGGCTATGGTTAGGTAGAGGGGAAACTTCATGTCAGGTGATTAATTCTTCATGGCGTAGAAGATATGCAGCACGCAGACGAGGAAAAAGAATCAGCCACAAAGATTTAGTATTTAGTAGTGGAGCGAAGTTTTCAATGTTATTTATTCTGTGTTGTCAAATTTTGCATTAAGCTTGCTTATATTCCTTTATTGTTTCAATTTCCATATCATAGTTGAAATTTTTATTTCGTATAAAGTAAGGGCACCAGTGATAATCTGCAACAATTTGTTTTTCAGGACTTGCAACTTCTTTAGCTCATTTGCTTTCGCATTTGCCCAGACTAGTGACGCATAAGTAAAGATTAAGTGGATGATAGCCTTATAAACACGTAACATAGGGGCAGGACTGTGTCCTGTGTCATTAATTGCATCCAAAACTTTCCTAGAGGTGATTAACTTTATCAAATTTTGTGGAGAAGGAGAGTATATCCAACCTTGAACGGATTTCACGATGTGCTTATCAAAGTCTGTAATTCCTGGAGAATCATTCCCAGTCTTCAAGTTTAAGATTATCAATTTTTGAATATCATTTTTCATTTCTGTGGTAACTGATGGGAGAGTTGATCTTTTATAAGGTATTCTTCCTCCTTTCTGCATGCCTTCGCAGTGTAACGGTAACGCAATCGTCGCGTAATCGAGAAGTCCAGATTCGAGTCCCGCGAGAGCATTGCTCATTTTTCATCTTTCCTGCTTCAAAAGGTTTAATGGCTCTACACTTTCTTGGGAGCTTATTAATGTGAGTTGTGATGGCAGGCTCCATTGTAACAGGTTTTTCGGAATTTATTTCGTTCTACGTTTACCCATCTAATACACGCAGGTAATTGGGCTGCGTATATTTTGATTGATCAAAGTCATGGCTTGGGACTGAAGAGGAAGTTAAAGATAGCTATATCAAATATCACGTACAGTTTTTCAGTTGCCAACATTAAATGGGAGATCAAGGTGATATTATGGAAAAGTTTCCAATCCTGCATCTTCATGGGGGAAGGAAGGTCTTTCTGCATCGATCCTCCAATTCTTGCTATGATCGAAACGTAAACGGATGATAAATCAGTAATTAGCTCTAGCGGCATGGGAGTGCTGAGGGAAGAAAGGAAAATGTCCAAAATATCATAACACCAGCTAGGAATTTTGGGTGGTTAGTTTCCTCTTTCGGAACAAACATATAAATAGAATGGTTCTCTGCGTAGCTGTGAATTAAGTGAGTGTTTCCGTTTGGCCGATGACAACCCAGTTCAAAGTGCTTTGCGTTAAGATCGCCGCCGATAATTATTGAATCATTATTCTGAATAAGTGAGTCGAGACCTTTTGCACTCAACGTATTGTCCGGAGGGGCAATACAGAGCAAAAAATAATATTTCCTATTCTTGAAAGCCTGACTTGTAGCTCATCACCTTGTAAGACACAAGATAGGGTTCGTAAATACGCTTTACGAATGAGCACTCCTCCTCCACGGTGGCGCAGTCTATTGCACCTGAATGAACAGTAATTTGCACTCATGAGGATTTTGTGAGGACCTGCATGGTTTTCTATTATGAGGCAGATATCCGCATCCTGTCTTCAAACAAAGTCCTGGAATTCTTGCATTTTGTTTTAAGATTTTGCTCTTTCCAGAGCAAAATTTTGATCAGAGAGTACGAGTTGAGAGCTTGACTATGCATGCTTCTGGGTTGAAGGCCTTACAGGTGTTCAAAAAATATTGGATACTTGTAAGTCCTTTAAAATGGTAATTGCGACAGGGAGTTGAGCAATCAACTCATTGACTTCTGAGAGCTTTTGTAACAGCTCAGTGATCTCTGCGTATATTTTGATGCTTTGCACTTGGGAACTGTTTAATATAACGCACTCTGAGTACAGTCTGCTGCTTTGTAGCTGCTGTCTAGGTCTTGGAAGAGCCCTACATATCCAAATGTGCAAACTCGGTCATGTGATCTGAGCCGCAATTCGCATATTTTGGAGATTCGTCTGTGCTACAGAAACGGGATTCGTGGACTGAACAATATTTTACGCATCTCGGTGGTAACTTTACCTCTTTCAATGCTCGAGGTCGTTTTCTTTCTCCGTGTAATGGTGCACTCACCAAGGTACCTAGGCACGAGGCCTTACACCTATCGAATAGAGTTAAATTTCCTAATCTATACCAGGAACACAAGCAAAAGCAGTTATAAACTTTTTTTTTTGAAATAATAAGTTTTGAATTAGCAAGATTAATAAATAGTTTACATATAATTATGAAAATTAGTGGTGTAATGAAGCCGTTAAGAAAAGGCGTCCAGCTGATGTGATTGCTGTAAACAAAAATATTATGCAAAAGGCGAGTGCAAAAACTTTGGTGCTGCGAGTAATATATAGAAAGAGAAGTGAGCATATAATAAGAGGAAATAATTGTCAGTAAAATTTTTCAGGAGCAACAAAATTTGGCCAAGATATTTTGCAGCAGAACTGTGCGTTACAAGCAAAAGGGAATTTAAAACTGATGTAACTGGAATTGTATCAGCATATCATAACAATTGTAAGGTGGAACGAAATTCGTATTACAAATTGTACAAATTACTACATATGACTTGCCTTAGCATTTGGACTAAACATTTCTTTGAATAATGCCAATAATATGAATAGTGGCCTGAATTTCTGGTAATTTGGTAGAAATTTTATTAAGAACGGGATAGGGAGTATGACATTTGAACATGTTAGCTAACTCTTCTATAAGCTTAATCAAGTGAGAAAAGGCAGATAAGCCTGTATCATTAGTTTTCTTATTATTAGAAACATTTCTACTAGAACCTTTGTTTTGCGCAACACTTTCATAGATTATGAAACTTATTTGATGTTTTAGTATTAACTGTTTGGTTTATACTGATATATTCATCAGTTTTATTGCTAACGAGCTTGGTTAGGTTTATAGAAGGAAATTTCGGAGAAAACTACGATAGTTCACGGTCTGGCTGCTTTTTAAACAGTTGCAACACACGCTACGTAGGGCCTTATCTGCCACAGTAAAACTCAACAAGAATTCTGAGTCGTATGAGAAACTCAGTTTTAAATACGGTCGGGCTCTTTTCGTTTCTAAGCAAAATAATCAGAAGCAGCGGTATCTTGACTACTCCAAGACCTCAATAAGATGTTTCACTGGAAACCTTGCACGCTGAGTGCATCTCCAACTTCAGCTGGCGGGGTGTATGATGGAATACTTCTTAGTACTACCTTCAGTTTCTTTTATCTTCCTACAGTACATGCGTAAAATATTTGATTTAATTTTTTGTCATTATCTTGCGATGGGCATCGGATGGGAAAACTTTAACATTAAATTGGTAATCAGCTACCGTTTTAGCTTTGTAGTCCGTGAATTCAAAATCTCCTAAAAGTTTCATGAGCTGCTTTCAAGTAAGGTTAGAGTTTACTATATCGCTTTGACTTTTTTGCGGGTAGACAAATTTAGTATCGGAGACATCTCGGTTTGATCGGAAACATCTTGGTGTACTGTTGCATTTGCAGTGGTCGATGCAGCAAAGTCCAGAACTTCTTGTTGAGCTGATGACGGTTTGTCAGACGAGGAAGGATTTGGAGGTTCTTTCCGCTCTAGACCTGGAATTTGAGGAGCTCATTTCTTGGTGTCGTCTTCGTTTGCCAATGGAAATGATTTTTTGTAAGATTTGAGACAACTTCGGAGTTTAGGATTTTTTACTGATCGATTTCTTCATCGACTATATTTCTTCAATTGAGAGGCTTTCATTAAGACGGCAGGGTGCAGCTTCACTTTCATTGCGAAGAGTACCGCGAACCTGCTGTTCATCGACAGAGGCGGGCTGTGCTGTGTTAATCCTCGTACATCTCGACCTTCAATATCATCAGCATTCTGCATTAGTAAGGAATCCGGAGCGGCGTTATATGGTTTGCTTCCACCTTTCAGCTGAGACAGATGGGACTAAACTTATTCTGACTTCACACATGGTGGCCATTATCGTCTGTAAAGGTCTCTGATCTCAGCGAGAGCGTAAAAACCTTTTTTTGACGACCGTTAAAATTAAGAAATTTTTCGCATTTTTTTTTAAAATTTGATAGTGAAATTAAACATTTTAGTTGTAGCCATTATATATATATATATATATATTTGAACAATCTCTTTGGGTTAGGGAAGAGTTCTGTCATAAAATAATATTAAAAATTATGTATTTTTCACTTTCAAAAGTAGGTAGGTGGAAAGTCTCGTGTATGAAAAGATTTGTAGTTACTGATTGGCAACTAAGAGCTTGTTGTTTACCAAAAATGGCAACCGTGTATGAAGTTGGAATGAATTCAGTCCACGGTCACGAAAAAGAGCATTTGAAAGATTCGAAGCATAAATCACGCCGTAAAAAACATAGTTCTGGTGGACATATTAATGTGGATTCCAGTACAAAAGATAAGCATGTGCCAGATAATACTAAGGAAAGAAAATCATCTGAACATAGTAAATGTAAATACAAATCTGCTAAACATGCACATATTCTTTCAAATTCTGATCACTTCACGAAAGATAAAATGCGCAAACATTTAAATCGCAGCTATGAATTCAATTCACCTGAGAGTTATATTGACAATGAAAGTCGTTTTTCCTATGAGTTGCCCGAAGGATATAACACTGATCTCGTACAAAAAATTGAATATTTAAGCAAACAGGTTTCTTACTTGACGGAAGAAAATATCCTTGTTACAGAAATAGTTAATGTAATCAATAAGTCCAAACAATAGTGCATAGTTATTAATAGATATAAATTTGTATTGATAATACTTTTTGGAAGTAAACAAATGAATTGATTGTTTGTGTTTGTCTATATGTATTCGGTAATTTTGCAGTATGTCAGAGTAATCCATTATATTGAATTGCTCCATATTTAGTTACTTGAGATGATTTTTCTGTTTTAAGATTTCAAACATTTCTATAGAGCAGTTTGTTCTTCTCCCCAAAATAGTTCATATGACAGACATTAAGGCTCAGCTTAAATTGTATGTACTCATCTTTTTCCCATTCATAAGTTCTAATATTTGCGGTAAAGTTCTATAAAAGCTGAATTTATTTAAAATTTGGTACTTTTGCGTTATGCATATGATATGCGTTTTGGAATGTGTGTGCATAATTAGGAAAAGTATACCATAATGTGTGTGTGTGATCTATAAATTATAAATAAAAATTATTTACAGTTAAAAAGGCCACTAAAATGCAGAGCATGAGTTCAAAATAACAACTTGCATTTTATGTCTTTTATAGTATTAGAAGATTTCAGTTTTAATTTTTGTTTATGTTATCTCAGATTGTATGCATACATAAAAAAAAAAAAAAAATAAATAACCTGAAAGGATTCAGATTTTAGATTACGTCCAAAAGGGCGTTTTTTAACATTTTGTGTGTTATCTTTATTTATTAAATATCATGTTCTTTGCACTTAAACCATAAAATTCAGTTCAACAGCAATATCGCAAAATAATTTTAAAATGAATCTATCTTTAGAATTTTCGATACACAGTTCCGCAAGTTGCATGTAAAAAGGTTTTTTATTTTTCCCGTAGTGTGTTGCCATTGCTCGCTTTTAAATCATTTGAATTTGTTCATCAAAAATTCATTTAAGTTTTACAGAATATGAAATAGATAATAAAACAAATTCCAAATTTAGACTTCCAGATGCACATATCCGGGTGGAAATGTATGTTATTCAAAATTGAATGGCTCTAGATACCATTGTTTTATCACATTTGGCGAAATATACATACTTTTATGCAGATTCTCCATTATTTAATTTCTTTAAATATAATACAGGGCTGCATTATTTGGTGGCTACAGTTTGAAAAGTGATTCAGACTTTTAATGTTTCCAACGCAAAATCGTAAAATGAAAACAGTAGTTTTTCAGAAACAAAGCTCCTTTGGACTAAAAAAAAAACCTTTACGAAAATCTGGTTTAATGTGAACTTCTGTTAGTCTTGAAAATTTTTTTAAAATATTTTGATGTTTAAAATTAAGCAAAAAAGTGATCTCAGTTTGTTGCAAATTTTGTGTTGGTTCTAAGCGAGGTCAGACATAGATTCCTATTCTTTAGGAATTTTCCTCTGCTCTCATTAAAAAAGAAAATATGCTGTTAATTTTTTTTTTTTTGCTCCTGAAGAAAAACCTGTATTTAATCATCTTGAAAATCAAAGTTTTATTCAAAGTGTATGTCAAAGTAAGGTTACTGGTTTTAGATTTTACGTTTTCATGTTTCCCTTCTAAATTTATATCTTAATGATTTAGTTGATACTACAAATCAGGTTATATTGATCTATTGAATTTTACAAAGAATGTAGTTTTTTTACGATCACAATTATTCTTTCATATCTGTATCATTGGTACTGATAGCATCTAGTAATATCTTTTTTATAAATATGAGTCTATCAAAGAATTACTTTCCTCAGAAGTCCTTATAATTATGTACCTCGTATAATTAAGTATATTTTTTTGGAATAGGTATTAATTTAAAAGTTTCCAATGTTTGCATTTAGTAATTGAAAATATTAAATGTTCTTTTATTACAAAATATTATGTTGGATGCATTGAATTAAAAACTAAGTAGGAAATTTCAGCGACTCTTCCTCCTCAGTAAGCATTCATGAATAATGAAGATGATGTTGATGTTGAAGTTGTAAGGCTTTATATCTATGCTGCAAAATATGCAATTAGAATAATATTTTAATAAAAATAAGCATATTTCATTTATTAAGTTAAACTAATCTTTTATTTTTTTAGTTTTATGTCACAGGTATACTTTGGATGTAATTTTTTTTTTTTTTTAAATAAGTTTCAGTCTTATATGCAGATTTTTATGCATCTATTATTCCTTGATGTTAACAAGCCCAAAAATGTGCTGTTTACCTTGTGTACTCTACTACAATAAGAGCACATTAGAATTCAAGCAGAACAGTTAAAAACAAACAGAACTATAAGAAGCACCAAAAGGCATTCATGTTTCATGCTAGAAAATAAATAAATAAAATAGTACCTTATGATATTTATTGTTGCCAATTTCCAAAAATTACCTGTGCTGTTATGGAATATTTTAGTGTGCGAATGTTAAACCATTGCTTTGAATTATTTAATAGGTAAATAATTATCTGTGTGTCTGCATTTGTATCTAAATCTTTGACTTTCTGTATATATGAATATAGGACTTCTATCTATCTTTCTATTCATATATATATATATATATAAAATATATAATGTACATGTATGAGTTATGTCTATCTATATGTACATATATATGTAAGATAAGAAATGTAAGTTCTATTTATATGTATATGTAATAAAAAATATGAGTTCTATTTATATACATATATGTAAGAAAAAAATATGAAAGCAAACTACTAACTTTAATTTTGCGAAATCCCCTTTCTTCTTCATTTTAATTTGGGTACTTTCCCTTTCTGTCCTAAAAATAGTAACTATTTGTAATATATCAGCATTTGCATCATTTCAAAATCAGTCGACATTATCAGATCTTGCATAACCCATGCTGCAGATACTTCTAATTCAATCACAGATTAAAGATTTCAGTTTAAAGAAATTTCTGACTCATATCTCCCACACTCCTTCTGAATGTGTAAGCACTTTCCTGCATACCTGCATCAGAGTTACACATCACCACTTCCTTCTTTGAATCATCCATTGTATTGTGATGATGTAAGCTTCTAAAAATTGTGGGGTGCATATTACTTCCATGATAATGTGTGAATATGGGTCTCGAGAATTAGTTGTCCAGCAGTAAATTACGCAGTATCTATAGCTGTGGTTGTCTGGAAGTTTCACCATTCTATTTGGTCAATAAATCTCTCCAAATTATTGCAGCTATTTACCAATAAATATACATATATATCGAAGTCTGCACATCCAGAAAATAATTCTTTTTTTAGAGCTATAAACAGAGTTACATTGAAGCATTTATTGGAATATATATTTAGCAATTGTTAAGCTACTTTTCAATATATTCATTTCTGGAGTAGAGTACTATGGGATCAAGTTTTGCATTTTTCTGTCACAGAATTTTGCTGCCTGGAATTGGAGCTATTGTTTTATAGCTGTAGCTCTTTGTCACTTTAATTATACTGATCAAGTAAGAATTTCTTGAAGTGTAAGAAAAGATGAAAATTGCCAAGAGGGAGATCAAGATTATAGGATGGATAGTCAAATGCCTCTTAGCAAAACTGCTGCAGAAGATATGTTGAGCAATAAGTGGGTGAGCATTATCATGGATTAATACAACACCTGTGTAGGGTATCTAGTGCTTTTTGTTCTGAATGATCTATTTCATTTTCATTAGTATTTTACAATAATGGTCAGCATTTATCTTTTCACATCTGATTAGGAAGTTGATGAACAGAATGCACTGACTGTCCCAGAATATTGTGCACATCAATTTTTGCAGAGACAGAAGTTGATTGAATTTTGTCCTGCACAAAGATCCACTCTGATACTACTTTTTCCACATCAATTTCTGCTTGGTTTCCAGGATTAAGTGAGCAACTCATGTTTCATGGCCTGTAATGATTCTGTTGAGGAATTCATCACTGTTATCATGGTGTTGCTGCAGCAAAATCAGTTTTAATCTCATGTGTTTGTTTTTGTGTGCAGCCTTTCTGGCACCCACCTTGAACCAATTTCTCAAATAAAATCTGTTTTGTGATAATTTCTGGCAGCATGAATGGGATATCTGTAGAAAATGGCTGTTGAGTTCCATAATTATGAAACAGTGGTTCTCCACAATTCACTGCCATATTGCTTTACAAGGTCGTCACTGATGATGGATGACCATCTGATGTGCTCTTTATTTTGTACTTCTTGATGGCCTTTGGAAAATTGCCTGCACCAGCAGCATACCATCTGCATGTCTGTGATATCAGGCCCGTAGACTTGACACAGCTGAGCACATGATACAGACTCAATACAGTGTATTTCAATCATCATTACTTTCTGTGCATTGAAAAACTCTTATCATGGACCTAACCTTGTACTTAGTAATTGAAAAAATAAGGACTGACATTTTATGCTGCTACAGCTGCAATACTATAAGTGACCATGAAATGTTTATTTTTGCATCTGATCTTAGCCTTGCACATGTACCTTTTTCTATTGCCAGCCTTCTGTTGTCATGGGAAATTTATTTTCTAGATGTACCTTGTACATGTATTTCTTTAAAATCTCGAAAGAAAATAAAGCACTTTTTGACATTTTTAAGGTGTCAAATTATATATATATATATTTAAATGATATATGTTACTTGAACAGATTCGTTTACATCACATATCTTTAACTAGTGTAAATCTAAGATGTTAGTTTTGGTTTTGAATATTGATCTGATATATTTGTGAGACTTGATATTTGTTTTTAGCACACTTCCTTAATTAGCATAGATCTGAGATTGAGTAATGCCTTATATAATATAAAGGGTCATTCAGAAACAGAAACAGAATCCGAAGTGTATATCAGTTTCAAGGAAAAACATTTAGATGAGTGAGTATAAATAGTATTTTTATTGCAAATCTTTATTAAACAAACCTACTATACTTTTCCAAGCTTTTCTAGGAAATAAGTAAATATCCAAGTGTTTTCTGCATGGAAAATGCAAAACTAAGTTTACTAGGCAGGGGTCTCAAAACTAGAGAAGTGAAGAAAGTTATTCAAGAAGTGTGGATAGGTATGGCTGCAGTTTCTACAGGCTTAATTTCAGCTTTACCATCACTTAATGTTTCAAGGCTATAATTTAAAGGTTCTACAAAGAATGGATGGTTGGAGGTAATTCTCACGAGACAATAAGAGGTTAAATACAATGGTCATGGAGAAAGAAAGTTAATTTTATCTATGCATTGTTGATTGATTGATGCATTTTCTTATGTATCAGCTAAAAAGTTATTTATGCATGTGTGATCGAAAAATAGTTGAGACGAGTTTAAAGAACAAAAGCGAATTGAGAAACATCTAATGAAAACTTAAGATTACCAATATCATAAATGGTTTTGAGTATCCAACATAATTTAAAATTATGAAGATGATGATGATTGTAAATTTGCAGCTTTAAGGTACAAATATGATACAAAGAAAATTAAGGATACTTTATTATTTAGATATTTTATTTTGAAAATCAGAATTTAATGATCTAATTCAATGGCTTCTGTTCAGTTCTTCCAGAAAACAACACTCATTCATTAATTCAGCTTTTATTTTTAAATTTTTAATTCATCTTCACATTTTATAAGAATGCTATTTACGGTGAAGTAGGTATAAATTTTAAAAAATTGAATTATCTTACAAAGTGATCTTCTGTTATTTAAAGTGTTCTTTATGAATAAACATTGGTACAGTCTTACCTTAGAACACATTCTTCTACTGAGTTTTTGATTAGTATAAGGAGAACAGTATGTGTGAAAAACTGGTCTGTTAACGTTTCTAAATGATTTGCCTCAAATATGGAAACTTTACTTTTAGATGTGCATTTAAGAAATATGTTAGGTTAATTAATTACCTATTCCTTTTCTTTTAATATTAAAAGCATATTTAAGCAGTTTTATCTGCATTAAATAGTCATTTTGACTAATGATAATCTTTATTTAGCCTAACAAATGAATTTCACATAAAGCTATACCTAGTATATGTATTACAATTTCATAATTTCAGAATGTATGCTTTCCTTCAAATTTTAAGTGTACTTTTGGGGGTAGTGCTTAAAGTATAGAGTTTGCAAACTGTTTAAGGCTGATTTTAGTAGCTACCATTGTGACAACATATTACTCAGCAATATATGCTATTACTACACATGCAGGCTCTTGGTTGAGAATGGTAACATATTTCAGAAATACAATTTTTTTATTTGTTCCAGTGGTTTAGCAAATAAGATGAATACAGTAATGGTGTTCTTGATGGGATGTTAGTAAACTAAGACTGGTTTTTAAACTTCTAACAATGAATTTGATTCCATGTGAAAGCTTGATTGATGATATTTTATGTCCTCTTCCTAATGGGTTCAGTATGTATCTATCTTCAGTAGTTTGTAATCATTGGCTATGATGTATAATATTTTTACTGATGATGTTATAAAGTGACCAATGAGTTGACCATTTCCGTTAATATCACTGGCAAGTACCTCACAATTGAAGGAAAAAATTATCTTAATAAATGCATATTAATGAAAAGTTGAAATGTTTTCTATGCAGA
Source organism: Stegodyphus mimosarum (assembly GCA_000611955.2). NCBI lineage: Eukaryota > Metazoa > Arthropoda > Arachnida > Araneae > Eresidae > Stegodyphus > Stegodyphus mimosarum. The sequence goes on along the minus strand of KK116685.1, from coordinate 507,296 downwards.
TATGTTTGTACATCAAGGGGACACTCAAAATGCATGGCAAGTCGAAAATCCTGCTCATCATGTCTAGGAAATGAAGTTCTGCCTTGTGGCAATAATCTTGAAGCACTGAATGTCACTGTGTGACTGAGCGAGTTTTACATTTAGGCTTGGCATGCAAAAATAATTGCTATAAAGTCTGTTTTCAATCAAAATATGTGAATTCTTGCTTGTTAAAGTCATTTATGATATAAACAGAAAATCTTAACATATTCAATTAAAATAAAAATTCAAAATAAGTTTTAATCTGCAATTTTACTAATAATGATTATATTTACATATTTAAATCATCTCCATACAATAATGGAGTAGAAAACTCAAGAGTCATATCAGTGTCTATTATATCCTATTGCCATACTTACATTCAAACTTTTAAGTTGCTTGCATTGTGTGAATCATTTCTAAACTTTGAATACTTTTGTAAGCATCATGCATTTTACATCTGAGGAATAAAATAAAAAATAATATTTATAATAACAAGGCTAACACTCAGCAGACTCCATTTAATAAGGTTTTGTAGCATTTTTATGTAATTAACGTGCATTTGAAATTTTAAATAAAATATTTGTTTCAGTGCATTGGATATGATACAGTGGGGTACCAGTGACGCTTCACTCCTGTACCACATTTGATACAGTAGGCCTATGGAGGGAAACAAGCATATCATATATGATATACTGGAGTGAATAGGTTAAGAGGTAGCAGTGCCTGACAATGTCTACAGGAAAGCACTGCCAGCCTTGCTTCAATCAGCTGTTTCAGCTGTTTGTAGTATATAGAAAGTCTTTGTCGCAGTTTGCATTAAGCTAAGCATTATGAAATTCTTAAAATATGCAAGTGGTCTCTACAATGCAATCATAATTTGGCATTTGTTAAGAGAAAATGTTTTGAGTATTTTGTATATGAGGCATAGAACACCTATTTTAGAAGCAAAATTTTGGCTATTGAAAAGGTTAAGAGACATCATTTATTGAAATGCATAAAAACTCTCTTATTATTATGTTTTGGTAGTAACATGATTGTAGTAGTGAATTTTAGAACTAGGCTTGATAATTTTGTCTTTAAGGATTATTGCTCTGACTTTTATCATATTTGAATTATTTTATCATGTTTTGGCCCATAGTTATGTGGTTATTATAAGTACATTCTGAAAAAAAAAAGGGGGGAGGGCCATTATATATCTCCCGTTTACTGGGATGATTGATGAAATTTTAACTTTGCATTTTTCTTATCTTGACTTAGGATATATATTAGCTGCAACTTAAACTACTGTGTATTAGATTTGTATATAGCATTGTTGTAATGTAGGTATTTTTACAAAAAATCAGCCTTTCTATATACCCAATTTTTTTTTCCATATTTCGATTCTTCAGCTCAAATTTATTAAATTTTTTAAAATTTGGTGAGAAACTTACCGAGAAATTAAAAAATTTATCTTGCCGCACATGCATCATTCATCTTTCAAATAGTTTTCTTTATATTATATTTTTTAGCCATAGTTATTATTTTAGATCCATAAACCACATTTGGTTGTTGCTTAAAAGAAGGGTGCCGAATTTCAGAATGTGCCAATATGTAAATTCACATATATCTTAAGAAATATTGGTTAAAAAATTCTAATTTTATGCTGATATGCATACAAATACATGCATTTTAAGACGATGATAAAATTTTTATAGGTTATATGTGAAATTTTTCAAAACATTTATGAAAAATACTAACAAATAAAAATTTTAAAAACAAATCAGAAAATTTCTGCTAATTTTATTTGGATTGAATCTAAATTTCGAAGTGTGAGAAAAGGAATCAAGTAAGTTTAATAAAAAAAGCGATATTAATAAATGCATACCAAATTCAATTAGCATTGAGGAGCTGAAATTTTGAAGTCTAATATTTTAAAAACTACTCATGTTATTTTTACAATACTTGGCACTTTGGCATAATTTTAGTCTCTGAATCAAAATATGGGAAAAAAACTCAGTATGTCATTTCATAAAAGTCTGATTTTGTATTAAAATACGTATGTTAGAACAATATGGTAAAAAAATCTGATATATATCCTAAGTTGCAATTTCGAATTAAGAAAAACACAAGTTAAACTTTGTCGATCAGCCCAGTAGAACGGGTGATGCAGAATTGTCCTTCCCCCTCTTTTTTAGAATGTACATATTTGTCAAATTTTATTAATGTTTAGTTTTAAAATATGCATATTTTTAGGAAATTTTTTGTGTATCGAAAAATTTCATTTAAAAATTCAGCAAGTCTGATAATATTTAAGTGTTCATTGAAGGTTCTGAGATTTTTTGTTAGTATTTATGTAAATACATTGTTTTAAGAAGTTTGTTATTTTTTGAAATGTTTCATTAAGTCTGAGAGTATTTAATTCTTTTCAGAAGGTTCTGAGAACTTTTGGCCACATTGAGGGCATACTGGTTATCAAAGGCTAACTGCACATTATTAGGCATGGTTTTGAATCTCAGAAAAAACAAATGTTTTCTGCTTTAATATTTGCAGCAGGAAGGCACTTAAAATCTAGGGAGCCTGAAGTCTTCTTAAGAGGTTAATAACAGGAGATAAAGGAACACTGATAGTTCATTCCTGGTTCTTGAACGTCTGATGAAATATTCTATGAATGCATTCTTACCCTGTGGCAGATAAACCTTGCTTTGCCATAATTATTAAAAATGACCCAACTTGATCTGTCTCTTGAAATTAACTGAATTTGAAAAAGTACTGCTATTAGAGAACATGATTAATAGTGTGCTTTTTTAAACAAAGCATAATTTTTATTTATAATTTGAAATTTTATTGAAAAATGTTCAAACTGAACATGTAGCAATTTGTAATATATAATCTAGTCAAAAGAAGAAATGTAAATTGAAGTTCAGTCTAGAAATTCTTTTTGCTTTATTTAGTTATACATGTTTTATTATGCAGGGATATTGTAACATAAAAGGGTAATTCAAAAACTAACCTATGTTTCCTTGTAAATAAAAAATCCTCATAGATTCAGCAAATTCTTTATTTACACTTGAAAGGTATAGCTATCCTCTATTTTTCACATGGTCACAATGTTTACTCAAGCACTTATCATAGCATTTTACCACCTTACCAATCCCTTCTGTATAAAATTCAGCCACCTGTGACTTCAGCCGCCTTGTCACAGGGGTTTGAAGTTTCTCACTGTTGCAAAGCATTATGCCCGAACCCACTTCTTCATTTAAGGAAACAAATAGGTAGAGGGGGATGTTGAAACACATCCCATTTGAATTGGCACAAAAAATCTTGTGTTCACTGAGCACTGTGAGGGTGAGAGTTATTGTGCAGGATCAGAACCCCAGATATCAGCAGGCTGCGACATTTGTTCTGGGTGGCTGTTTTCAGTTTTCTCAAAGTGTTAACAGTACACTTCAGAATTGATTATTGTACCATGTTCAATGAATTCGACAAGCACGATTCCATTAGCATCCCAAAACATGGTGACCATCACCTTCCTCGCCAACAAAGTTCAGCACGCTTTGCTCAGCCAAGTTGGAGAACCTGTATGACTCCATGTCATTGAACTGTTGTTTTGTCTCGTCCATATATGGCACACAATTCATGATGAATGTTTGTCACTGACAGTTTTTTGCACAAAGATATTGCATTACTCCTCTTACCTCACATTTGGTGAGATTTTTTATAGCAGCACACATTTTTTAGCATTATAACCAGTACATGCATGGCAGTATGACACTGTCACTAGGATAGCAGTAATCTTACTGAATCATAGATTGCTTGATGTGATAATTGTTGAGGTCTACCCGTTCCTACTAGCACCACACCACAACAATATTTTTTTAATTGCCTTTGGATTTCTATTTATATGATATGCATGTAAAGAAAGCTTTTTTGTAATATGCTTTGTTTTTCTTTTTTGTATTTTCAGGAAGTTTTCTTCCATACTGAGAGATTTAATTGTAGAATTAACTTCAGGTCATCTTGATATACAGGAGTTAAAAAATTTCATTTCATCAAAGAAGCAAAATACGAATGAAGTTGAGGAAAATCCTCCTGAGGTACTTTAAAGTTATGTTTGCAAATTTTAATGACATGAAGAACTTTTTTTAACATGGACTTAAACTGCCTTTTACTTCTCTGGTACTATTGTTTGCAATTTTATAGCAGAAGGTAATATAGGTTAATGTTTTCAAAATTTTTCATTTAGCATAGTTATGATGAATATAAAAATATTAAGAAAAAGGGGGGGAAGAAGAATTGCATGTAAAGATAGAGTATATTGAGGGAGTGTTGGTTTAAAACAGAGACCCACTTTTTACCTCTGTTATTTGTTTCTTTTACTCTCCTCATGCAATAGAAATTTTGAAGGCTTTCGCTTTATCATTTTTTTATATATATAAATGGTCTGTAATTAATTTTTTTTTTTTTATAAATGGAGTGTATAATGCAGTTCAAAAGGCCAGTTGCCTTTAAACAGGGAATTTAGGTCTTTATAAGCAACCCTTAACCACTGGTGATAAATATCACTCAGTTTTAAGGGGATTTGCCTAAGAGATGGAAATGTTTGTATTAAAGAAAGCTGTGGGGGTGTTCTGGTTTTGTGTAAAATAAGAAAATTAGAAATGTAACAATAACAGTAAAAAGCCATAATTTTAATAATATTATTATCAAATTCATGATGTTAAAATATAAGTTATAATAATGAAAATTACTTTTGTTTGAACATTTTGAAAATTAGTTGTGATTATTCAAAATACATAGTGTGTGTCCAAAATTTTTACAACTGTGATATTGTGTACAATGCTTTGTAAAGCCTTCCCTGAAAAAAATCTAATTATGTTGACTCTAAAACACAAAGACTTTTGCACTAAAAATTTTAATAGAACTCTGAAATATTCTCAAAGTTTATATTTTGCAATTATGTAAATAATTATATTGGTAAAAATTTCAGGATTTGAATTTTTCAAATTGTTTCTCTTCAATTGCTAATGTCTTAGAGCTTTCTCTCGAAAAAAGCTTTTCTCTCACCTGCCATTTTCTTTTTGAAGGGGAGGGGACTATGTAAAATATAAAATATCTAATTTATCTTTCAAACAATAAATTGATATCCCATCTTCATTCTAAAAATAAAAAAAGCGATAATTTCTCCCTGCAATTCTGAAAAAGATTCATCATCTAAACTATTACACACTTATCAATGAAATCTGAATCCAACGTCTGGACATTAATCTATCGTGATCTGAAATGGAATTCGGTATAAAAAGGGTAATTACGTCACAGCTCTTTCTTCTCTTCGCTATTTTCTTCTGCTGCTTTTAGCTGTGTCGCCATGCTGTTCGCCACACAGAGTTTATTTTTCTAATTTCATGCATTGTTTAAGAAGATTTAAGCTGTATAAATTTTGGGTGCATAGTGCACCTGTAGTGATGATGTGCATTACCAAGGAATAAAAGTTATGTTTTGAAATGGCCACGTTTGGAAGTTTTTTGATTTATGCATCCATATTTCTAACTACGCAGTTACGCTTCACCATAGCCAAATCCTTTGCAACTTACTTTCTTTCTTCAAGTCATCTTATTGCAATAATGGCCATCTTATTATTACAAATAATTTTGCAACTGGACTCGAACTTGGGAAAATTATCCCTGTTTTTTTTAACACTGGTTTGCAGACTTTAACTGCTGGTTTAAAAGTGACAAATTGTCTAGCAAAATCAAGAAAGAAAAGGAATGACATAATTGCTCGCGAAGTAGTGTATATACTACATAGGTGCATAACTATAACTAAACTGCTATTTGTTAATTTTAGGTTGTTATTTAATGAGGAAAGGTCTCAAATTTGAGAGAACAGATGAACTTAGGGGGGAGAACACCAAATTTAGAATAATTAGTTTGATGTCACCAATCATTTCTTAGTGCAGCAATCATATTTTGTTATATGTTTGTTAACATATAACAAAATACAATGGCTGCACTAAAGAAACGATTAGCGACATCAAAATTAACTATTCTAAATTTGATGTCCCCCCCCCAAGTTCATCTGTTCTCCCAAATTTGAGATCTTTCTATGTTACATAACAACCTAAAATTAACCAATAGCAGTTTAGTTATACTTATGCATCTACATAGTACAAATGCTGTTTTGCGAGCAATTATGTCATTCCTTTTCCTAACTTTTGCAGTGCAAACAACTCCTGCTGCTATGCCCTCCTTTTTTTCTTTATCTAAGATGACATAATATGTATATAAAAATTATTATAATTTCTGATGATCAAAAAGTATATTGTCTATAAAGAAATGATTTTGAGGTGCCTAAAAATAAAGATGGGGATTCGTCGAAATCAGTTTTGTAAACGTCTTCATCCTGCCTTTTTCACTCAACCATCACGACTACACATTAAAATATCACATATATATATATGTGAAATATAAATACATATCTTTCAAATAATAAGTTAATAATATCCCTTTAAATCTTGTCTTCTTTCTATAAATAATAACATTTCTGGACTGTACCATTTCTAGATTAATCTATGCCATGAAACTTGTGTAACGCTGATGAAGTAGTAATTGGAAACTTAAAGTCTGTGAACTGAATCTTTTCTAATCCAAACCCAAACCTTCCTCTGCATGAGCTTTCATATTGGATAAGTACACACTTTAGCTTTTCTGACTATGCTTCTTGGATGTAATTTTGCTGTGCTTACTTCTGTTGCAACAATATCAAAAATGTTAATGCTCTTGAATAGGAATGACTAAAGTGCCAAGTGATTGTTACCACAAATGTCATTTGGAAATAAAACTGGAATTAAAACCACTTTGATTGCCAAGTTTCTTAGTCTTTACGAATTCTGTGTTCTAAATATCAAGTATCTTCGCAATCAGCATTTCTACGCTTCTACGTCTGGTGTTCCTATAATCAGTACTTCTCTGAAATTTACTTTTATTACATATATATATTTAAAAAAATAATGATATTTGTGTCATCACTTAAATTGCAAAGCTTTTTTTCTTAAAAGGAAACTAAACTGTGTGAACATAATGTTTATCATAGAGACTGTTCTGCATTTTTTCTAAAATTATGAATTTTGAATCAAATAATTGAAATATGTATGCTTTTATAATTTGTTTTTATTTATAATATGGAAAAATGA
>KK116685.1:488613-499999 GCA_000611955.2 Stegodyphus mimosarum | reverse complement strand
ATATTTTTTTTTTTTTTTTAATTTTGTCTCTGCTTTTATTCCCTATCTTCTAAACAAATCAATCTAGTTGAAAATTTTTCTCATACCTATTTTTTAAATTATGAATTTTCTTATCATTCATTTTTTCATCTTTTCTAATAACAATTTTATATTCATGGTAAAAGTACATGCACATACTGTAAACAGAAGTTCTCATGTTATTTTCATGTATGGGATATTTCAGACAGGGGTGAACAAATTTTTAGAGCAGCAGAAAGAGCATTAAATAAGCAATTTTGAGTATTCCGAAAATGTAGAGTAATACTTGAAGCTTCAACACAGACGGTTAGACAGGTGTCATGTTCTGTAACGGATGAGGAAACTGAGCTGGCTGTAACTTTTTCTTGAAATATGCTCTTGTAGAATTAGTCTGAAAGACTGATTTTGATGTGCAGCATTCTGAAATTCTAAATGTTAGCCCCGGTATTGAGTGGCTCAAACCTCATTGAATCAGAAAAGACAAAATATATGATTTCTTATTAGTCTGAATTATAGATTTCTTCTTGATGTCCAAGCCTATCTTCTAAATCTAGATGGTACACGAATGTAGGTAAAGAGTATTAGTTTGAAACATCCTTTTTTGTCACAAACTGCCCATATTTATAAATAGAATTATGTTGTCTAATGAGGAAAATTTTAATTTTGAATTTTCCACATTTTTCAATCTATATGGTATGATCAAACTGTGGCTTTTCAGCCCCTTTGACCTTTGAAATATAAATTTGCTTGCTTAAAAAAAAAAAAAAAAAAAGACTTTATTTTTGAAATGGAGATCATTCAATGACAGGCTTTGTTATCAATCAGTATTTTAATTCTTTATACTGTAAAACAATTTAATCAATTTCATACTGTCTGTTTATCATTAGAATAAGAAATAGAATGGTGAATTAATTCCATTTTTGAAAACTACTACTATGGCTATGTTCATTCTAGAGCTGGTAATGGCCATTACAGCAGTGCAAAGTACAAATATGGAAGTTATTTAAAATTAAATATAATCTACTATTTTCTCTCAGCTTTATTTGAGGCAGTTTATTCTAATAGTTCTCTTACATATTGTTTATTTCTCAATAACCATCATCCATTGTCTCAAAAACTTCATTACTTATCACAGGATACTACCTCCCCCCCCTTTGAATGACTTAAGTTGTCCTTGGATGGCTTAAAGAAACCTTCAGGGAGAAAACATAGTCTTTACAAAGGCTTTTTCAAATTGAAGAAGAATTTAAAGTCTGTTGTACTTGTGTGAACTTTATGGAGGTGAAGGAAAACTTGATTTGTCAGATCAAACAGACCTGTCACAGTCTTGCACATATGGATACTTGTTAGCACGTTCAAAATTAATTGCCTATTCCTAAGCAACTCAGATGGTTTTTATGCATATTTCTGCACAATTTTCATAACCACACATAATAATATTGCTCATTTACAGTTTTTTATGATGAACTCATCTTTTATCATGATTCCTTAGTAATCTTAGGCAGAAACCATTATTTGTGTCACTTATCATACAAGAATTTTTGGAGTCACTGAGAAAATGGGCTTCAGCCAATGATTTCAGCTTTGAAATCATTGCTGAGTCATTCAAAAGATCTGTTTTGTTTGTAGGAATTATTCAAGGTAGAAATCTTTTACCTTCATCTTCAAATCACCATTTCAGTAAAGTTGCATCAAGGCTGAGGGACCTATCGGGCACAATTTTTTCTCTCTACAAAGCTTTGTCAAAATATGTTATGTCATTGTTGATGAAATTGTTGAAGCTTATATTATTTCTTTGCATGCTGCCCAATGATCCTCTTTTCTAGACTGTCATATTTCCTTCACTGTTGGCATTTTTTGTTTCACTAGCATTCTGTCATCTTCTACAATTTTATGAAAGAGCTAGCCTAACAGAAGACTGTCTCACTGCCTGATTATTACAAACCTCATGCAGCACACTGTGAAATTCTGTTAGGGTTTTCATATGTAAACTTTCAATTTTGATGTGTAATCTTTCATTTTTCTACATTCACAGTCTTCCAGATATTAGTGGGCTGTATTCTAAACACTTGTCTGTGTCATTAACTAAACATTTACATCAAACGGGCTTATAACTCAAGGATATGAAGTAAGATATGAATTCTGTATAAGAGAAAACAAAGTGGTATTGAAGAAAAAAGTTATGTTATTCTTAAACAGCAGAATTTTTAATGCTTCAAATTGAATGTAATATTTGTGAACTCACAGATATCCTTATATACACTCGTTATCATAAATTAAGGACAAATCACAAAAATAAGCCAAACCGCGTTAAAATTTGAATGTGTTGCCAAGTAAGAGTAGCTGAATAAAACTGCAATATGCAAATTAGTGGCGCTGCACTCGGAATACGCCATTTGCGAGGAGCCTAACAGTCCATGTTTGAGAGCAAGCCCCCATATTTCACTGTGATAGTGACATCAGAAATCTGAGATAGCCAATTCGCAACAATGACTTCCAGGCATCGTTTGCCTGCAAAACTACGATGGATAGCTATTGGGAGACTAGATGCAGGACAAAGTCAAACAGAAGTGGCCAGACAGCTAAATGTGAGTCCTTCTGTGGTTTATAGACTTTGGATTCAATTTCAAATCAGAGATTCAGCATTTAGGAGGTTCAGCCAAGGACGGCCAATTGCTATGATGAGCGGCGATGACGGATATTTGTCATTATGTGCATGCAGGAATAGAACCCCTACTCCGACTTTTCTTAGATCATCCCTTGCTGCAGCCACCGGAAGGTTGGTGTCAATGTCAACTGTGCATAGAAGGCTTTACGAAAATGGTCTGCATGTGAGGCGACCAGCCATTTGCATGCCGCTCACGTCACGCCATAGGAGGGACCGTTTGCAGTGGGCACGACAACGTGTCCACTTGACGCCTGATCAATGGAGGACTGTTCTTTTTATGAATGAGTCCAGGTTTAGTCTAGAAAGCAATACATTATTTGATATGAAGAAAAGAACCTGGAATCCGTTATCATCCATCAAACATCCGTGAAAGAGATGCATATGGAAGAGGCAGTGTTGTGTTTGGGATGGCATCTCTTTGGGTGGACGCACAGGCCTCCATGTCTTTCCAAGGGGAACTGTGAATGCTAGGTTTATAGGGGTGACATCCTTGATGCTTATGTGCGCCCATATGCCGGGGCAATAGGTAATACTTTTCTGTTACAGGACGACAACGCAAAACCACACAGGGCTCGCATCGTAGATGATTATCTTCAGTGGGAAACAGTTATGCGCATGGAGTGGCCAGCTCAGTCCCCGGACTTAAATCCTATTGAGCACATTTGGAATGCTTTAGGGAGAAGTTTAGCTGCTCTCAATCCGCCCCCTCAGATCCTTGCTGCGCTTGAAACTGCTTTGCAAGATCAATGACTCTTGCTTCCTATGGAACTGATAGACCGCATAATTGAAAGCGTCACACATCGCTGTATGTGCTGTATTGCTTCTAGAGGTGATCATATTCCATATTGAAGGTACTTTTCCTATAGCAAACTGACACTTTCGATTTGTTCATTTTATACATGTGCTAATTTCTATACTACCATAATTGTCTGGTAATTTCTTTTTATTTGATACTTACTATGTGTTGTATATTGTGGGTAAGCTTCATAAAATTCTACATGCAACTTTTTCAGTAATTGTGATTTTTGTGATTTTTCCTTAATTTATGATAACCAGAGTAGTTGACCATGTTCTAAATTTTACTAAATTAATTTTTTTCTACTAAAGTTTCTTAAGATTATTAATAGATACTGGCATAGGAAGATAAATTCTTATGCTTTGAATTGAGTGATTCCAGAACAATATTTAAAATACTGACATCTGACTTAGAGCATGTATATGTGCAGTATGTTTAATATTCCATAACATATCAGGAAATGTCCATGAATGGTAAAAGCTTGAGCCAGATATTTATCTGAAATAAATTTTCTGCAAGATCTTAGTAAGAACATGGATAGCAGCAAGACACAAGATATTAGCAGAAATTCTGTATGGGAAAATCGAGACTTGATATTTTCTACTCATTAAATAAAGGGGTGGATGTTGGAGAAACCTAGTTAAAATGGTTCACCATCCAATGAAATGCAAACTTCCATTATCTGAACAAGTGCTACTCAGAGATACTTATTTTTAATATTGGTTTGTAATTGGAGAAATGGGTCGAAAATGACTATTGTAATGAGTAATTTATCATGTAAAATTATTAATGTATGGTGAAACTTGACAACAAAAAAGAAATTAAGTAATTATATATAATAATAATTATAATTAATTCTTAAGATTTTAAAAATTTTTAAAATAGAGGTATTACTCACATTTCTTGGAAGATGCTACATTGCTAATAAGCCTTTTTTATAGTTCATCAAACTGTTTGTACTCTGTTTTGTGATATTAGTTTTTTTCTTACGAGATCAGATATAGCGAATCAAACTTTTGGTCCCTCGAAGCTCATTAGCGGGGTTTGACTTTACTTTGATATCTGATATTAAGTGTTTTATTTATCAGAATGGTGTCAGATGATTATGTTAAATATAGCTCTCAAATTAATAAATATTTTTATTATTTTAATGCAATTTTAGAAAATGATTATTGTTTCAATTTAAAATTATTTTATTTTTAATTGTATATTTTAGGACTTATTTTCGTTAGATATTTCTACAGCACCAGAAACAAGTTATACAATTGTACCTAAGTAAGTAAAAAAAGTACTTCACCATGAATTAGTTTTGTGAATATATTACAATTATATTACTTATTTTTTTTTTCCAGTTCTCAATGAACTGTTTTTGTTCAGTATCTGAATGAAAACTGTAATTTTTATTGTGCTGAAAAATTTTATAGATTTTTGCTCTCAAGCATACAATTTCTTAACCTTTAAAACTAATACTATTAACTCTGTGTCAAGGATTCCATACCTTTTCATTATTAATCCCTAGGCATAAATCAAGATCTTCCGTAGATCATCAAACAAAAGTAAATATTTTAAAAATAAATATGAACTAATAAAATATATTAAATACTATAAAAAGCAAATAAATTTTCTTTTGAATTAGTAGGTACATCATTAAAAGAACAGAAATGACTGCAAAGGATTGACAAAACTAATGTGTTTTTCATCCCAATTACATGTCTTTAGCATTTAATTTGTTTTTATATCAATCATAACAACTGGCTGTTTTGTTAACTTTGTTCTGTGAGTGAAAAATTGTTCCTATGTTAGTTAAAATTTGATTATTTAATATGGCACTATTTATTGCATTTTCATAATAGCAGAAATGTTAAATTTTAAATATCGATGGAACTCAATTTGCAGCATATATTGAAATTTATTTATGAGGGAACATATGAGCGAGACCTTTTTGCATTTCCCTGATTCTTGCTAGTAATGTATAACATTGTGAATGTATCTGTGAAAGTAGGAACTCAAAAGTAAGTTAGAAAATATAGGCTAAATTTCTAAATAATTTATTTAAATTTCACCTCTGCCAGAATGTTTGACAGCATATGACAGCATATGAGCATATGAGTATTTCTAGCATATGAGTTTTGCAAATGGGGAGTCTTAAATTTTTTTGTCCTTTTTAAATCAGTATTATTATTGTTGTTTTATTTTGAAATAAAATGTGTACTTAAAAGTATTTTAGGAAAAAAGTAAGTTTTGTGAATTTATTACAGCATACTTACAATTTCATATATATTTATATTTAAACAATATAACTGCATTTTTTCCAATTTTTGAATTGATAAATCTCCACGTGAGAAGTGGCAATCAAAACTCAATTTTTTATTCATAATCAAGTATTTGCAACAGCATTAATAAAGGCTAATGAAATTTGAGTGGTAATAGTAGTGTGAAAAATCATAAAAAAAAATTACCTTTTTAAAATGTTTTTTATATGTGGGGGGGATATATTCTTTTCATACATTATTCTTTTAAAAATATTTTTTCATGAATAAATTTTGCTTCTAAGTAAAGTAACTTGTACTGAAAACAAGAGGCGAGTCACTACTAATGCTACTAATGCATTTTGAAGATTCTTTGGCTGTTGCACTTTAACTGATGTGCAATTAAGTTTGTGTCTCCAGTAAAGCATTGATTGAAGATTTTTTTTTCCCTCTTTCAGGTATGAAACAAGTTTTAATGAAATTCTTGATAAGAAAGATGAGAGTGATGCTAAACCTGAAGCTTATGATGGAAAGTAAGAAAACTTGATAATTAATTAATATTAAAAAAAAATCTAGTATTTGCCCTTGTTGGTAAGTGAAAAAAAATATGAGCGAATAGTTATTGTTCTTTTTCTATTAATTGTAAAGTAAATTACAATTCTGTTTGAATATTTTGGTTTTCACCCTGAGATTGGGATAGCAAAAATAAGAAATATTAAAATACCATAGAACCTTTTGGTATTTTATAGTATTTTCTAAGTATTTAAAATGTAAGGGACATAAAAGAGTTTTCTAAAAATATATTTTGTCAAGGAAAGTTTTTAATTAATGGTCATAAGAAAGGTATTCTCAAATTACTCTCTGTATCATTATTTTGATATGATTTTGGTTCTTGTATTGAAGTTAAATAAAGTTGTTTTAGTAAATGTTGTTATGTTATTTTGATATGATTTTGTTTTTTGTATTGAAGTTAATTAAAGTTGTTTTAATCCTTGCACTAATTTTTATTCTTATATTGAAGTATTATGTATAAATATATATATATTAGTTATTACAGTTGTTTTATTTTTACTTTGTTGCATGAAGTAAGGAAAATTCTTCATTAATCACGGAACATTTTGGATATCATATTTCAAAAGATGTATCCATTTGATGCTTCCCGAATCCATTTGGATTATTTTTTTGCATGGCACCTGAACATACAGATAGCATAAGGGACCATTTTTTTATAAATGGATTGTAAAAGGGTTTGAGAAAGGTTTTTAGGCCAAAAGGGCATTAGTTTTGAAATGGCATTTTGCATCAAATCACTATAATCGGCTCTATCACTTTTCAGATTGTTGTGCCACCAAATATTATCACCTTGTTTTATAGTTAAATAAATTCAATGAGGAATATGCATCAAATCAATGTATGTATGTTTCTTACATTATGAAAAAACAATATCTAGATTTAATCAAATTTTGTATAACCTAGTCCTTCACCTGAATATTGGCACGCAGAAACTCAGATCTTAAATTTCAAATTTGTTTTATTATCTGTTTCATATTTTTTAAACTTTAATGAATTTTTTATTCAGAGACTCAATGATTGCTAAGCGAGTAATGGCAACACACTGTATGAAATAAAATATTTTTGTCTCCACCATGCCAGGCTGCTTATTGGAAATTCTAAAGATGTACTGTTTCAAAATATTTTTAGCCCAAAGGTGTGTTGGCTCAAATGCGTTTAAAATGTGTGTGTATGTGTAAATAATAATAAAAAAAAAGGTCCTTTGGGGCATAAAATAAAATCTGAAAGCTTTCAATTTTTTTTGTGACATCTGTGCATATGTACAGTATTTACAGTGTATGTACACTGATTATCATAAATTAAGGAAAAATCACAAAAGACATGATTACTGAAAAAGTTACATGTAAAATTTTATGAAACTTACCCACAATATACAACACATAGTATATCAAATGACATAAAAAGAAATTACCAGACAATTATAGCAGTATAGAAATTAGCACATGTATAAAATGAAAAATTCGAAGGTGTCAGTTTGCTATAGGAAAACTACCTTCAATCTGAAATATGATCGTCTCTCGAAGCAATACAGCGATGTGTGATGCTTTCAATTATAAGGTCTATCAGTTCCATAGGAAGTGAGAGCCATTTCTTTTGCAGAGCAGTTGCAAGCATGGTAAGGGTCTGAGAGGGGCGTATTGAGAGCAGCTAGATGTCTCCCTAAAGCATCCCAAATGTGTTTGATGGGATTCAAGTCCGGGAATCGAGCTGGCCATTCCATGCACATAATTGTTTCCTGTTGAAGATAATCATCTACTATGCGAGCCCTGTGTGGTCTTCCGTTGTTGTCCTGTAACAGGAAAGCATCACCTATTGCCCTGGCATATGGGTGCACATAAGCATCAAAGATGTCATCTCTATAAACCTGAGCATTCATGGTTCCCCTTGGAAAGACATGGTGGACTGTGCATCCACCCAAAGAGATGCCACTCCAAACACAGACACTGCCTGTTCTGTATGCATCTCTTTCATGGATGTTTGACGGATGATAACAGGTTCCAGGTTCTCTCCATATCAAATAATGCCTACTATCGCTTTCTAGACTAAACCTGGACTCGTCCGTAAAGAGAACAGCCCTCCATTGATCAGGCGTTCAGCAGACATGTTATCATGCCCACTGCAAACGGTCCTTCCTATGACATGACGTGAGTGACAAGCAAATGGCTAGTCGCCTCGCATACAAACCACTTTCGTGCAGCCTTCTGCTCACAGTTGACATTCACACCAACCTTCCGGTGGCTGCAGCAAGGGAGGATATAAGAATAGTCGGAGTAGCGGTTCTATTCCTGCGTGCACTTAATGTCAAATATCGGTCATCAGCGCTCGTCGTAGCAGTGTTGAACCTCCTAGATGCCAAATCTGTGGTTTGAAATTACCTCCAGAATCTATGAACCACAGAAGGACTCACATTTAGCCATCTGGCCACTTATGTTTGACTTTGTCCTGCCTCTAGTCTCCCAATGGCTTTCCATCGTAGTTCTGCAAGGCAAATGATGCCTAAAGGTCATTGTTGCGAATTGGCTATCTCAGATTTCTGATGTCACTATCACAGTGAAATATAGGGGCTTGCTCTCAAACATGGACTTTTATGCTCCTCGCAGATGACGTATTCCGAGTGCAGCACCACTAATTTGCATATTGCAGTTTTACTCAGCTACTCTTGCTTGGCAACATATTCAAATTTTACACAGTTTGGCTTATTTTTCAGGGAGTTATCACTATTTTTGTGATTGTTCCTTAATTTATGATAACCAGTGTATATATCTCGCATAATTAAAAAATGATTAGCCTTAGAATACTGAAATTTCATATATGGGACTGCTATAACATGAGTTGTACACCTCACTTTTTTTTATTGCAATTGACAGTACCAAATGCGTATGTAGAGATAGATAGATAAGTAAATCATAGATATATCCACGTGCTTACCTGTCTCGAAAGTCTTGCACTTATTTTCACAATCATCAATCATAGTCATATACATCCAATTAGAGAAGTGTTTTAAATGATGAAAATATTAATATTTTGGCAATGTCAAATTAAAGAAAATATTTTTAACAAATAATGAAATCTAACTTAATGTGGTTTTCGGATTCCTACACTGTTTGGCAAAATTTTAAATTCATGAAAAAATTATATTATAAGAATTTTGACTCCCATATGATAAAAATTGACCAGGATATTAAATTTGAAAATTTGCAATTTTTTATGTCATTTTCCACCTGTCTTAAGGGATCAGTTAATTAAATTACAGTGATCCAAGGAAGTAAGTGTAAATAAAGTGTAGCAAAAAATGTGTTTAATTTAATAGGCCATACAAGGAAGTCATCAGATTTTTTTAGTAATGTAAATCACATCAGATTTTTTAAGTAATATAAAAGGTAAGTTTATATTAACAAATTCCCTACTTTTTCTGTTTGTGGCCTATTACTTACTAAAATAAAAAATGTATTTGATAATGTAAAACATGGTCTAAGAGCGTGTGTGTTTATTTTTCTTAAATGAATGGTAGAAGTGATATTAATATTTGATGAAATGGTTGCCATTTATGGAGAAATGAAAGAACCTGCTTAATGACTGTAAAATAATCAGTAAATTTTATGCGGTAAAGGTGTTGTTATTTTTTTTTAATATTGATTAAATTTTGGGCTGTCTGACCACTGCTGATGCAATCTTGATTAGTATTCTGCCAGAACTGTTAGATTTAGCTAGC
The DNA here is from genome assembly GCA_000611955.2 of Stegodyphus mimosarum. NCBI lineage: Eukaryota > Metazoa > Arthropoda > Arachnida > Araneae > Eresidae > Stegodyphus > Stegodyphus mimosarum. The sequence continues at coordinate 489,983 of KK116685.1, read as the reverse complement.
AATGGTGTTAGTTAGCAAACTGCGATTGAAGGATTAACATGGAAACTCACAGATGCACCTTTCCCAGCTGGATCATCTGAATGTTCCTTATTTCATGAATAAATCAATCTAGACCATGCATGTGATGTGCAGAGATTGTATCATGCAAGTTGCTATTATAAGAAGCTCTATTTTCTGAGGTGCCCCAAACTCACATTTTAGTTTCAAAGAAGGGCAGCATTAAAATGGTGAAACATAGTAAAAATATCCTTATCTTAAAATGAGCCTTCAAAGTTCAAATGAGGTATGTCTTTCACTTTGTAAATTCACCTCTCTGCCCTGTGCTTATGGTCTCACCTGTAATTATAACTGATGACTTCTTTGGATGGGCATGTCGATTAAAGGCCAGTCATGGGCTTCTGAGATTTTTAGTGGATAAGAAATTTTTACTCATCTTTGCATATTTTTACTACTAATAAATTTTGTCTTGAAGGAAGCTCTTTATGAAGCACTTAAAAATTCATCATTTATGCAAATGAAAGCTTTTTGGAAAATTGAATATAATGAAAATAATTTTTTTTCTCTTTTCATTTCTTACTTAAATGCAAATGATTGTATGTATTTCATGTGCTAGGAATTTAAATTATCTTTCTATATTTCAGAACTAAACGATTTCCAAAAGTGTGCTTTAATTGCTCAGGAGATCATAATGTGGGTCAATGTCCACACAAAATTGATCAACGGAAAGTGAATATAGCTAGGAGACAGATAAAATCATTTTGTCCTCCAACTGTGTAAGTTTTTACTCATGTAAACTCTGCCTCTTTATTTTTGACATTTGTGTATCAGTTTTATTTTAAGTAAATAATTTTTACCGTACACATTAAAATTTTTCTCACTAGCCATTGTTGTTTCATGATATAAGTAGTGTTTCTTTAACTTAAAACTATTTTCTTTTTAATACTTTTAACCGAAATGTAGGAATGTGGATGGTAATGTACAAGAAAAATGTATTCATGGATAACTGAAAAAATTCTTTAATTCTGGTTTAACATCACAGAAGTGTATATGTGTATTTAAAAAACAAAATGTTAATGAAAAATGTTATTATAAAGTAGCAGCAGTAGATAACTCAATCAATTCTTCATTTTAACCATAACTGAGGTTGGTAAGTATAGTTGAACTGCCTGGCAGTTGCATTAAATTTCAATTTACACTTCAATTTCTTTTAATGTTTTTTCTGAATAAAAGCTGGCATTCAAAGAAAATTCAGTTTAAAGAGTAGAAATTGACTAAATGTTTCTAAATCTCCTCCCAGAAAAAGATGCTGTTACTAAGTTTTGATTTTTTTGCTGTCAGTTCCCCCCCCAAACTGTGTACATTTATTCATT
>KK116685.1:463752-473981 GCA_000611955.2 Stegodyphus mimosarum | reverse complement strand
TAATATATATATATATATATATATACAGTACAAAGATCTGGACTCATTGGGACTTTTCCAATTCCGGATTTCAGAAGCTACCTGATTCTAGATCATTGGTTTAAATCGAGTAAAATGACATATAGAAATGACAACACTGGAATTTGTCGTTTAGGCCAGACAGAAAAATGCTAAGCTCTGTCTTCACAGGCCCAAAGCAGGTGTCAGAACTGGAGCAGCCCAGTGAACTGGGTGTCAGAATTTAGAGGAGCAATGAGTAGCAAAAATTAGGGATAGTTTAATTTTTAAAATATAGGAAAAACACTGGGCATTGAATTTAGGAGTGGCAAAATTTTTTAAATTTAGGAAGGTATCAGGCAGCAGAATTCAGGACCCACAGAGGTTAACCAGGTGGTAAAATGTCTTAACACCAGTCTTGCCCCCTCCAACCATTCAAGGGCTGAAAGTATGGTGTTGTGGTGATGATTTAATGTCACAATACTCCAGATTTGTCCAGAGATTCGTTAAAGGGAAAAACTGAAGACTTTAAGTAAACCATAAAATTAAAGGGTAAAATATGAAATTAAATGCATGATGATGAGCCGATGTCAAATGTCGACCACAAACAAGCAGGGATTATGAAGTACAAGTGCAAGTGAGTCTCTCGGTGAAAAGTTCAAGTCTTTACACTCGCGCTATAAGAAATGTGCATGGGTACAACTCAGCAAATATGGATATTGCATGCAAATGTTAAAATACAAATATTCTCATCGGAATGCAAATACTCCGCCACAGTACTCCCCCCCCAGAGGTACCTAGGGTTAAACTTTGCTTTTCTGCGGGAACAAGTAGTCTGCACTGGAGGTATAGTACCATTTGGTTTTACTGTAGGTGTCTGTTTAGGAACAGAAACCTACTACAATATCTGAAACTAAAAATGCATTATTCAGATGATCAATGCTGATCACAGATTCTTTTCTGTTACCAAGAAAAATAAAAAATTTCTAGATCTTTTTAATTACATTAAATTACCTCCCATCCAACATACGGGAGATTTGATGATGGTTTTACTGTGTCGTATCTCACAAGCACGTGAGTGCACAATTCTAAAGCTAGGTGCACGAAATAACATATTGTTAACATGGGCTGATGTAGGTACTGGTGCTCTATCTCTCATTGCCTTGCACAACTTCTGTAAAAATGAAATTGAATCAGAAGAATTAGAAACTTCAGTGCATTGCAAAAATTCTGCAGGGAGATGAATAGTTGTTCCATAAACCATTTCCAAGCAAATTCCTCCCAGATCTTCTATTCATATGTTGTTCGAAGACCAAGGAATACAGTTGAAAGGCTCATTGTTCATTGGATGTTATTATGGCACATTAATGTTTGTTTTAGTGAACGATGGAATCTCTCAAGTAATCCATTAGCTGCAGGGTGGTATGGAGAAGTCCAAATTCAGTAAACACCAAGAATTTTATTAAGAGTAGAAAACATGCATGACTCAAATTGCGGGCCTTGATCGGTACTTATGTTAGTGGGAACTCCAAAATTATCAATCTAATGCAGGGCTTCTTAAACTGTGGGTTGCGACCCCCAGGGGGGTCGCGAGACTACTGAAAGGGGGTCGCAAAGATCTGATACTTTTCAATCATTATAAATAAAATTTTAAAATTAGTATACACACTACGTACAAATATAAATACAAATAAAAATCATACAAAATACTATTGTAGTTTTATTATAACTATTTTTTGAAAAAAGTGGCAATGCAAAACTGTTATGTAGGGCCTATAAATGAAAATATGGAAGTAGCATTTAAAATAATAAATACAACGCGCTCCTCGATTTTCAACTGAACGTTCGACATTGATGTCTGGCCGCCGGCGTCAGTGTTTGCAAGATAACTTAAGTACCCAGACGCCGCGTCGCCTTACAGCTTACACATACAATACGGAAGCATAATCAAGCTAGGCTAGGCGAATCGGCATATTATTTTTATAAAAGAATAATAAAAAAAATTAAATGAAAGCTTCTTTTTCGGCGTCTTTGTGATACGGTGCCTTTGTGCGCTGCACACTTTGAACACGCCATGCGTCGGGGTTGATCTGATCGTAATTTGTTGTCATTGCACTGGTAAAGATTCGAGTGTAGTTATTTTTCTGTTTGTACTTCAGTTTGGACTCAGCTTTGTCTTCGTAGTGACATGTGTGTATTTACTGTGTAATTTTCAGTTGGTGTTTTTAATTATTACGTTAAAGTTCAACTACATTTTGTTTAATTATTTATTATTATTTAACCATCATGGATAAATGGCTAATTAAAATTCCAACTAATAAGTCTGCCACGCCGTCACAACCAAGTTGCAGTGCTTCAAATCCGACTTCTAGCAAAACAAAAAAAAGAAAATATGACGAATCATATTTGCAGTATGGCTTCACATGCTCTTCTCACAACAATGAAGAACTACCAGTGTGCTTAATTTGCAAAGAAGTTTTGGCTGCAGAAAGCATGAAACCGTCAAAACTGCAACGACATTTGAATACTAAACATGCAACGTTATCAAAAAAGCCAATAGAATATTTTGAGCGTCTTTTGCAAACATCAAATAAAGAAAAGGACACTTTGGAGAAGTATGTTACTTTGAATGATAAATATCTATTGGCATCGTATGAAGTTTCGTATTTGATAGCAAAAACGAAAAAGCCTTTTACTATTGGAGAGCAACTTTTACTACCTGCAGCTATAAGAATGTCTGAAATTGTTCATGGAAAACAGTATGCTGCTGAAATTAGTAAAATTCCATTATCAAATGACACTGTGTCCAAAAGAATTTCAGACATTAGCAATGATCAATTTCAACAGCTTCTTATGAGGCTTAAAGACAGCTCAAAGTTTGCAATACAACTGGACGAGTCGACAGACATTTCAAAAATGGCACAGTTGTTACTTTTTGTAAGATATATTTATGAGGGAAGCATTCATGAAGATATACTGTTTTGTCGTCCTCTGGAAGGTCATACTCGTGGAAAAGATATATATAAAAAAGTAAATGAGTTTTTTGAAAAAGAAGGATTAAATTGGAAAAATTGTGTTGGTGTGTGCACGGACGGTGCTGCAGCAATGACCGGACAAGATCTTGGTTTTACAGCATTTGTTAAAGCTGGAAATGATCATATTACATTTACACATTGTATGATTCACCGAGAGGCACTTGTTGTTAAAAAAATTGCACCAGAATTAAACACTGTGTTTTTTGATGCAGTCAAAATCATTAACTTTATTAAAAGTCGAGCACTTAATAGTCGATTGTTTAAAAATTTGTGCATTGATATGGATTCGGATTATACAAATTTATTGCTACATGCTGAAGTTAGGTGGCTATCAAGAGGTCGAAGTTTGAAACGATTATTAACTTTAAAAGATGAAGTTCTTATATTTCTAACAGAGCAAAATTCTAATTTGGCCGATTATTTTCACGATAATTTATGGCTTCTCAAGCTATGCTATTTGGCAGATATTTTTGATAAAATCAATGATATGATTTTATCAAGGAATGGGTGTTAATATGTCTTTGTTAAAAAAATTCTTATATGGAAGAACAGAGTGGAAAGTGGATCGCTCGAAATGTTTCCATTTACTGACGAGTATATAATTAGTAACAATATTTCAAAAAAAGATACTCCTATAACAAAAATTATAGTTAATCATTTGAAGGATATGGAAGTTTACATGCATAGGTATTTTCCCAATGATATCGATACACAACAATGGATTTGCAATCCATTTTCAATTGAAATGGAAGAAATTAATTTTCTAAACTTAAAAGCACAAGAAGAATTTGCAGAATTAACAAGTGATACTACCTTGCGACTCAGATTTTCTCAAGTGCCTGTGCATGAATTTTGGATAGAAATCAAATCAGAATATCCCCTACTATCGGAAATGGCAATGAACAAATTACTGCCATTTTGTACAACATATTTATGTGAATCAGCCTTTTCCACATTAACTTACATAAAATCAAAATACCGTTCAACTTTAATAAACGTTGAAAATTTATTACGATCTGCACTAACTCAAATTGAGCCTAGATTTAATTATTTGTGTAAAAATAAACAATCACATCCGTCACATTAATATTGTTTGATGTTAATAATATGTTTTTATAAAAAAATTGTTACAAAAGTTTATTTTTTCTATTGAATAAATATATATATAGTTTTATGTCATTCTATTTATTGTGTTTTATTACGACCGATATCCCGTCAACGCTTCCAATTATATATATGCGAAAAGAATGGGCACGTATTCTTTAATCCTTATTTTATTTACATTGTAAAATAGTGCGATATTACATCTACATCTACGGTTAATATATATTTCATTATATGGAGGAGGGGGTCGTTTAAAATTTCCTAAGCTTGAAGGGGGTCGCTATATAAAAAAGTTTAAGAAGCCCTGATCTAATGGGTAAAAAGCACTTAGACAGTTTCTGCCAAAATATCCTTCATTGCTTACAGCCATCGGTAGAATTGGTCAGAAGTGAGGGTTAAAAGGTAGGAGTATCCTTCTGAAGTGGCAAGGGCCCAACTATATCCAAATGCACATGTTCAAAACATTGAATGGGCACAGAGAAGGACTGCAATGGACTGTGAGCATGCCATATGACTTTTAACCTCTAACAGTTAATGCAAGCACCGAGTCCAAGCAACACAGTCTTTTGACACAGAATGCCCCACAAAATGAGAATAAGTCTTTTTGCCGATTGTATACTTGGATGAGAAAGTCCTATTTAGAGAACTGAACACTGCATTTTACAGTTGGTTAGGAACAAAAAGACATGTCACTACTTACATCACAGTATGTATTTAAACCAGAGGAAAGCTCCATCTTTTGTAGTTTTAATGTGCTTCTTCAGGGTTCGTACGGTCCTAAGTCCTTAGGTTTTCTGGAATCGATTTTTGGTACTTAAAAGTCCTTAATTTCGGCTAAAATCGGCAGAAGGTCCTTAATTTCAATCATCCAAAATTTTTGTCTGTTTTTACGACTGCCATTTTGAGTGTGAATTAGCATTTTGGAGAAATATTTTTGGCGATTAACTGACAAGTATGGTTATCTTTTGAATGGGTTATAATTTGTTCCAATTACTAATATAAATGGTGGAATACTTGAGTTTCAGAGTGAAAAAAGTGCAACATAATCATTTGAAATTATTTCATTTTTTAATGAAGAACTTTTAAACAACTTTACACTTTTGGGGATGAGAATTCTTTTATTAAAGTTTTAAATTTGGCGACTGATCAACATTTTGGCGATTTTAAGATCAGTTTATATAGAAAATTTTTAACTTCGAGATCTGGGAATTTTTGGACGATTTTTTTAAAGCATTGTGACGTTGATGTATTTCATTAAAATAATGATAATATATTGAAATCATATGTAAAAAATAACATTAAAATAAAACATTTAAAATTTTTTCTATCATTATAAAGTTTCAGTTTGGCCACTTATTATACAATATTTTGAATCTGAAAAATAAACAAGGTGTAATGCTACAAAGCACAATTTACGAAACAGTTGTTAGCAAAAGGAAAATAGCTACCTAATTAATTAAAAATGTCTTTTTAAATTTTTTCATGGTAAGAGTTTTCCCTTGTGTCTGAAATATTCAGAATTCTCATAATATGCGTCAGTTTTCTCTATAAAATTAAATTTACACATTTTCATTCTTTTTTTTTTTTAAATATTTCTGGCTTTTTGCTGTTACAGAATTGGCAGGGGTAATTTTTCAGTAAGGATTTTAGACATTGCAGCTTGCAAAGTTTAGAAACATTTGAAGGAAAGATTTACAGACCCATGTTTCTAAGGTTCCAATTTATTATATTCATTTCTAGAAAAATAAGACAAAATAAAAAAAATGTCTCCATCGTGTTAACACGTAATGGATGTATTTTACAGAAAGTTTGCTATGAATTTCTTACTTTTTGGAGAACGTCTGGAAGAACATTGAAAACATAATATTTGAATGTTCTACTTCTGATATTAGAATCTTTTCCTTAACATGCTTATCTTCCCTTTATTTTCTCTACTTTTCACTAGACACAATCATGGAAAACACCAAAAATGCTTCTAATCTTATCACATGGATAGGTATTATAGAAAGGATTTTTTTTATTAATAAAGAAATTGAAAACTGACAATTTAAAAGATTCATATAATATGCCTTAATGCATCATACAGAACTGGGGCTAGGCATATTTCCACCTGATGCAATCTCTGTGGATCCTAAATTCTGCTGCCTAGTGCCTTCCTAAATTCTTAAAGTTTTGCAATTTTTAGATTTTTGTTGCTTGAAAAAATTCTACCACACCAGTTCTGTAACTGGCTCTTACTGTTCTGAATGTTCATATTACTAAAGACATAAAATTAGCAGCTTTTTCTATACATTCTAAATGCATTTAGTTTTTTTAGAATAACAGAACTCTTTAATTAATTCCAAAAATTCTAAAAGGAAGAGGAAACGTGTTGGAGAAAAAAGCGGAATAGATATAAAGAAAGAAAAGTATTCTTCAAAGATATGTACAATTAATTATTATGTAAATTACCCACTTGTTTATAATTTCCTACTCCTATTTTCTCACCAGAATGCAAATCACATAGACAGTTTTTAAACTGAGATTTTTGGAATGTAAGGCACAGTGTTTTTCTGACCACCTAGCTGCGTTAGTTCTCGTCAGCTCTGATAATATGTAGTTATTCATCATTGCATTATCGCTTGCGACATTTGAATTTGTTATGACGATAGAGTTACTGAGTCAGCTTCAATTAAAATAAAATTGTATAGTCTTTGACCACTAGTCCACATTTTTAGTTTGAGTTTGAGTCTTCTTGTTTAATTACATCACCACGAGCTGTAATTGATTTTGTTAGAATAAAAACATATCTTTATGTTCTAAGCCCTTTTTAAATAAGAGGCTTATTTAAACCGTTGTCTGACCTTTGTAGTTACTTTTAGACATAGCGATAAATTTGCTTCACGTATGTCGGGGACTATTTAACTTTAACCAGATCAATTAAACCCTCATAGGTACATTGTGGAGAGGTTGACAAGTTAGGAGATAACGCATGCAGAAACTAGTGAGAACATTGGTTTGCGTATTGAGACAAATTTCTAATTGTTAGAAAATATGCTTAAAGAGAAGGAAATCAATATAAATTAGCCAAAATATCTGGGAAAGCTTCAAATTAAAAAGTCGCATATTGTATTATGCGTTGTTGCTACAAAACGTGAATGTTTTTAGCTTTTAATGTGTAATTATCCTATTCTCGTTTAAGACACAATGTCATAAATTGCATGTATTTTAAACTGTAAAATTTATTTAGATTGTGATTTTAATAGAGCTTTTCTAACAAATGTGTTAAAAAATAAATAAAATTTAATAGTGGCCATGTAAATCCATAATGACTAAGGATCTACCTACCTAATTTAATTATTTATAACTAACTGCTTACTCTTAAAAATTATCTCTGCATATTAAAGCGAGTTATTGCCTTTCATTAATTTTTACCGTGGTCATAAGATAAAACACAAAAAATGTAGAAATGCAGGTAAAACTTATTCTTCGCATCTAGTGAGACTTAATACAAAACAACTTATCGCCTTTACTACTTTAGTGGCTTATTGCAACCTTAAAGTTTATTAACTGGATTACAAACCCTGGAACTCTACACGAAGCTATGGGCTTTGTCTATCTGCGTCAGACAAAGCCCAAACTTGCCAACCATGCTTACATCAGGCCTTTCAAGGTTTACTCTGATCAGCAGGTCTCTCTCGAGGCAAACAGCAGCAGTAACAACAGCCAGTCTTTTGTTCCTAGTCAGGCTGATTATGATTTTATTTCTCATATTAACCTATGCCACTTGACATAAAATCTACCTGCTATGTACTAAACCTCTAGATTGAGCAACTATGGGACAAAATGAGACATTAAAAATAATCAACATAAAGCTAACTGTTAGTAAAACATAAATAAGATGCCACTTATCTTCTTTCAACTTGTAAGGATTTTAAGTTTTATAAACCTTTATTTTGTTTTAAAACTTTACTATCTTCTCTTAGTTTCTATTTCCGCCAGAATAAGCGCGAATAGATTTAGTCTATGTTTTAAAGTTTATTAACTGGGTTACAAACCCTGGAACTCTACACGAAGCTATGGGCTTTGTCTAACTTTGTCTAACGGCCTTTAGCATGCATGTGATGTTCGTTGTCTGCCTTTAAAACCAGAACTTAGTTCTTGTTGATATTTGAAGACGTATTGTAGTCTTTGCATTCTGCTTGCTACATACGTAGTAGTAAAGGGCCAATCTTCACGTTATTATTCTATGTAAAGCATCTTAGTTCTTATTTAGTAAAGTTAGTTTATTTTCTTATTTCCTACGTTTTACACTCATGTCCATAAATTAAGGATAATGCAAAATCAGGCAAAGGAAGAGTTAAAAGCAAAACAAATTTGACTTATTTGTAAAGCTTATTTATTAAACAAAAGGTAAAGAGCAAAAAAAAAGATGCTACATGTTTGATATTATTAAAAAAATTATCGATTTTTTATCCCTGGAGCAAATTACAAAAAAAAATCTATTTACAAAAAACCAATATTACATGGTTGGTAGGATTGTTAATACATTGTATGTCTCCCAGACGATGCAATACAGTCCGTACAACGCCCAGGCATGCTGAGTATCAAATTATCGATCTGATCTTGGGGGATATTACACCACTCAAAAAGCAATGCTCTCCGAAGTTCCGGTAGACATGTAGGAGGAGGTTGACGGGCTGCAACTCGTCGGCCAAGCATGTCCCACACGTGCTCTACTGGATTCGAGTCCGGTGAGAATGCCGGCCAGTCCATACGGGTGATATCCTCCGATTGAAGGCATTCGCTTAGGATGTTTGCACGGTGAGGATGGGCGTTGTCATCCATAAACACAAATTGTGCGCCCATGGCGCCCCGAAACAAACATACATGTTGTTCCAGAATGATGTCCCGATAGATTTGGCTTGTCGTGGCTCCAATTTGAACATGCAGGTCAGTTCTGGAACCCAGAATAATTCCCCCCCCCCAAACAAGCACTCCTGCACCACCATAACGATGATGTTTTCTTGGTGGTAACTCGTACCTGGAGCTCTCCATATGAAAGTCCGGCTTACAGATACCAGCAGTTCTTGACAATGCATCTTCCATGATATTTTCTGGTCTAGAAATGTGTTGTATATCACTACTGAATTGGGCAATATAATTCATATGCCTTATTTGCATGGGGGATGCAGAATCTGAATATTTTCTAAATGAAAATATTAGAGGCCAATGATAAGTGTATATTGTAAAATGTTGTCTCTAGAGGTTGTGTTGAAAATGCTTTAATGTGCAATAGATAGCAAGTAATTCTCTATCATATGTGCTGTACTTAGTTTCTGCTGGAGTTAGTTTTTTGGGGAAAAAATGATAGTGGTTGAAGATGTTTATTACATAGTGAGTGTGAAACAGCTCCATTAGCCACATCTGAAGCATCAACCATTAATGGTGGTTCCTGACAAGAGGCATGGTAACCAAGTGCCACTGCATTTGCTAGATCAGTTTTACATTTTTCAAAAGCCGTAATTGTTTCCATTGTCCAGAGAATAGGATGTTTGTTGTTTTTCTTAGAATCTTTCAAAAGTGAATAAAGTGGTGTTTGGGTAGTTGCTGCCTTAGGCAAAAATCACTGATAAAAATTCCACATTGCTAAAAGTCTCTTTAATTCAGACATTGTTACCAATCTAGGAAAGTTAGAAATTATAGCAGTTTTTTCAGGAAGGGGTTGAATACCAGAAGGGGTAATTAAACAACCAAGAAATCATACTGATGACTTTCCAAGAACACATTTAGCAGGATTTAGTTTTAACCCATATTTCTTCAGTCTATCAGAAATTAAACAAGGGTGGTTTTTATGCTCATTTTCATCTGTTGAAGTCACAAGTAGATCATCGAAGTAGGGAATACAAAAATCTAAAGCGTAAAGTACATGTTGGATAAATCTTTGGAATGTTTGACCTACATTTCCTAAACCAAACAGCATTTTAAGAAACTCAAATAACCCAAAAGGGTTGGTCACAATTGTTTGGGGCATGTCCTCTGGATTAACAGGAATTTGGTGGTACCCCCTAGCATATTTTTCCAAAAAAAAAAAAAAAAAAAAAAAACAGAACA
>KK116685.1:443080-463738 GCA_000611955.2 Stegodyphus mimosarum | reverse complement strand
TTTAAAAAAAAAAAAAAAAAAAAAAAAAAATACATGTGCACAGTTTTGAATATGCAATGTAGAATACTGGTCAGGAATAGTCATAGCATTCAGACAGTAATAATCACCTCTGGGGCACCAGCACCATTAGCTTTACAGACCATGTGAAGAGGACTGGCCCAAGGACAGCCAAATGTTTCCTTGTGACATAAAGAACTCAAACTCTTGTCTTGCTGCTCGGAATTAATCTGGTGACAAACGAGGAGGCTTAGAGAAAACAGGAGGACCTTTTGTTTCAATAAAAGGGAAAATTGTTGAATTCTGATTATTGTTGGTTACATAAGAAGGATTAGGGAGTTCGGGATACTTAGCTAGTAACCTATCAAATTTAGAATTACCAAGAAGTACAGGTATGCCTGAATAAAAGGAATTCCCAAACAATTTACCCTACAATGACAAATTAGTTTTAGAATCAGTAATGCAGCTATTAGCAACATCAACAAGTAATCTATATTTCTTAAGGAAATCTACTCCTATAATTATATAATTGGCTGATTTACATTTTGAGTGACAGATAATCAAGTGAAAATACAATGTAAATTTAAATTTAAACTAAGGTGTATAGTGACAAATGTGGGAATTTTAGTTCCATTGGTGGCAAATAAAACCAAATTCTGGGAAGGCTTAAGATGCAGAGCATACTCTTTTGGTAATACCGACACATCTGGACTACTATCAATTAAATATTTTGTTTTTGAAGAGCGTTTGGGCAAGAAATACGATTCATCTGCCGGTGGCTATTTTGGCCAGAAAGTGATTGCCCTATTCATTCCCTTTTGGCAAAAGGAATACGGAGATTGACATTTCCTCACCTGTTCCCCAAAATGGACATGATAAAAGCAATGCTTGTTTGTTCACTGTTTATAAAAGTTAGTACCTATATGTTATCTGCTGTGCCAGTACGACTGCTGGAAATTACTCATGACTGTGAGTATTAACATCCCAAGGTAGAGGTTAACTCACTAACTTGTTTAGTCAATTGTGCTGCCTGGAGTTTCAGATGAGTAGTACCAGATTCACTTGGCTCAGGGGTCACAATAGCCATGTTCACATAAGAATGAGATGCAAGCTCAGTAATCTTATCAGCAACCATAGCCAATTTACTCAAATCATCTTCATCTAAAGCAGCTAAAATTGATTGTGTACTATTAGGAAGCTCTGAAAGCCACAACATCTTAGCAAGGGTTCACCTACAGTATAACCTGCCAAAGCACACATAGGAGTTAATAACCGAGAAGGGCATTAATCGCCAGGCTATAAACCTTGCAACAGAGTATGAATTTTCGACGGTTCATTCTGGGAATGGACTGAAATCAATCGTTGTTTTTACAACATCATATTTTCCAGTAGCTTGAGGTTTTAAAATGATATTGCCAGCAGAATTAAGTATATCAGAGTCTACAGCAGCAACAACGTGGTTAAATTTTGTTAAATCCAAAGTTATGCTGGAAAGGGAAAACTGCAATTCCAAACTGACAGACCATAAAGCAGGGCTTGTTTTCCAAAAAGATGGTAATTTTACCAAGACATGAGACACATGTGCAGCCACTGCACTTTCAACTGAAATGTCATCAACAGAATTTTCATCACGTAACATAACCAACTTCCTACAACTTAGCATTAGTATTAATACCAAAACATAATTTAAAAGGGTAGAAAACCTATCATACATTCATACCTATTAAGGATGAAAATTCATGTCAATGAAATTAGAATTTTAGAAACGTCAATTAGAATGAAAATGCATGTCAATGAAAATCAACTCCCGTGAATCAGTCCTACCTGCATTCTGAAACATACGATTACCTGGGAAAAAATTATCCAATATCAGCATCAACATACCAAGTATAAGTAATAAGTACAAGTAATAAATACATATATACAAGTAATAAGTACTTTCTGTGAAATATTCCTGATTTGTAGCCCCACAATAGAATCATTTGCACAGATACTGCTGCCATGGAATCTCAATATTCACCTTCTTCGAGCACTTCACTCTAACCACATATAACTGCAGCATTCTTCTTTGGTCACCAAATGTGGCAGTGGTTTAATTCCACAATATTCCAATATCAGAAGGTTCATCAAAAGGAAAAGTGAAGACTTTAGTAATGCATGTCAACGAAAATCATCTCCCGTGAATCAGTCCTACCTGCATTCTGAAACATACGATTACCTGGGAAAAAATTATCCAATATCAGCATCAACATACCAAGTATAAGTAATAAGTACAAGTAATAAGTACATATATACAAGTAATAAGTACATATATACAAGTAATAAGTACATATATACAAGTAATAAGTACATATATACAAGTAATAAGTACATATATACAAGTAATAAGTACATATATACAAGTAATAAGTACATATATACAAGTAATAAGTACTTTCAGTGAAATATTCCTGATTTGCAGCCCCACAATAGAATCGTTTGCACAGATACTGCTGCCATGGAATCTCAATATTCATCTTCTTCGAGCACTTCACTCTAACCACATATAACTGCAGCATTCTTCTTTGGTCACCAAATGTGGCAGTGGTTTAATGCCACAATATTCCAATATCAGAAGGTTCATCAAAAGGAAAAGTGAAGACTTTAGTAAACCATAAAATTAACTTTATTTAAAATTAAAAGGTAAAATACAAAATTAAATGCATGATGATAATCCAACACCAAATGTTAATCGCGAACAAGCAGGAAGTGAAGTACAAATGTAAGTGAGTCTCTTGGTAAAAAGTTCAAGTCTTTATACTCATGCAATAATGAGTGCATACAGGTACAGCGCAGCAAGTATGGATACTGCATTCAAATGTTATGACAGTGTCTATCAAGGCATTGAAATTGGCCACTGTGTGATCTTTAGCCAGCGGGTGTGTAAAAGTGCCATGCAGAAGGAAAATGTCCCATTTATAGAACAACTGACTTCTTTTGTTATTATATTCTTTGTTCCTAGACTTTGAAAAAATGATTTATGAGATATTTTATGATTTTCATTATTTTTTGGCTAGTCCTCCAGAAATCCAGATATTGGATATCCAGAGTTCGGACTTTCATATATATATATGTGTGTGTGTGTGTGTGTATATATATATATATATATATATTACAAGTGTTATTAAATTTATTTCTAGTTGTTGCAGAAGAAAATTGCGAAGATGGTGAAGTAGATAGTACAGACATCAGGGGTAATTATTTGAAAACAATATTTATATGAACATTCTTTAAGTCTGGAAATTTATCCTTTAGCTTTATATATTTCTTGAAAGTTATATCATGTTTTAATGTTTGTTTAAAAAGTAAAAATAATTAATTTTTCTTTTTATGGAATTAAAAATTTTTCCTTTTAAATGTCTTTCAATAATTGGAATTGCAAATGAAAATGAGCATATAATTTTTTTTTTATATTGAACAGAAAAACTAAAAGTTGCATATTTAATGTATATTTAATTTGCCACTTTACACATGTCGTGTGCAAAGTGTCTATGTTAACACAGACATTTTATGTGTCTATGTTAACATTTTAAAGTTATTTTACAAATATAGTCATGACTATAAACCTTTTTATTGTTCTTAAGTCAGTTTTTTCTTATCTCAGCATCATATTAATAATTTCTCATGCTAGATAGTATTTCATTTCTCTGTATTAGCAGGTCTTAATATATTTTACTATTTAGAGATAAGCAGCAAATGTATATGCAGATTTTTTTTAGTTTTCAAAATTTAATATCTGTTTTTATTTTCAGTGATAAACTAATTTATAGTTTAAATATGCATGCAAGCATACATTTATAAATTTATTTGAAGAATATTACAAATGAAATTTCTGACAATTTTATTGATGATTTATTTCTCTCTCACAGTTCAATACGATCCTGATAAACTAATTGATTTTCCTGGATTTAATGTTCCACTACCTCCTAATTTTGTTGATGTAAGTTTTCTTATTTACTCCTGATGTTATGTAGTTTTTCTTTAAAAAATTATTATTGCTTTTCTTTAATAAAGTAAGACAAAAAAGACAATATAGGCAGTATAGAATAAATGAAAAGTTTAATGTGAGAATTTGATTTATTGGCACCTTGAAGTGATATTAATGTTTTTAATAAGGGCTAAAATTTTATCTGGTGCAAATAAAGATTAGAAACACAAGAAAATGTTATTGTCAATTGAAGGTGAATAGCTTATTTCCTTTGCACAAAAGCCTTCGGAAACTTAACAATGAGATACAAATAAAATACAGCATAAAAGCATATAGATAGAATTCAATAACAGAACAAAAATTTAGACAAGAAAAATTTTAAATGCTGTGAGGAAAATCTCATGTGATCTTAAGTTTCCCTAGAGCATTTAAACAGAGAACACAGTGCAAAGAAAGAAGTGATCACCTTCCATGAAACCAAACTAGTGGAGAGGATACTCAGGACTATCAGAAATTCCTGTCTTACTCAAATGGACTTGAAGATCTTCCATTAATCTGTGATATTAAAAAAGTGTACAGCTTAAAAATGTAGCAGAATGAATCATTTAAAAAGACACTTTGCCTGAGTTTTCTAATAGCAGTTCAGAACCAATTTTATTCAGTACTATTAGTATAGTAAATAAAATAAATTTCTAGTACTATGTAATGTACTGATTGCAAAATTTTTAATTTTGATTACCTCTGATCACTATCATCTGCATCCCAAATAAAATCAAATGATAATGATTAAATTTTGTTGTAGCATAGATATTAATTTTTTATTTATATGATGATGCATCTTTTAACATTTTGTTATGATATTTTTTCTTTATATTCGCACAAACAAATGCCAGACCTTTATAAAATAAAATTTTCTAATCTTTCAAAATAAAAATTAATTTTTTTTTTTTATTTAGTAGTGAAGATTTAGTTCTATGAGTTAAGAGCAGTAAATATTGTTTTTATCTTAAGGAGTATTTCTATTATTTGCATTATTTTTTATGTTTTTGGATTTTTAAAAACATTTTTGATGCTTAATTTTTCTTCAGACTACTGTATTGTAATCTGAAGTTTCTACAATTTAAACATAGCTTTTTTTAATATACATTTGCTATGCTCTGGCATTGAATGATAATGGTTGGCCAACATTTTTTTGTAGTATATATTGCATAAATTTTGCAGTGTGTAATTTATACTGTGTGAATTTTGCTGCATTGAAAGTGCTTTGAGTCGGTCATGCGATTATTATAATTTTACCTTTGTCATATTTGCTTGTAAGCACAACCATTCCTATGCGGAGAATAAAAATAATATTAATTAATAGCACTTAGTAATTCATAAATTTGACTATATATTCGCATAACTACAAAGAGACTGTACGTCCTTTCCAATTATTTATGTTGATTAAAAAATATTAATTAAGGCTGTAGTATGTTAATGTTGAAGAACATTCTGCTCACACTGCTAAATAGTATTTTAGAGTTGAAGGAATTTATACTGCTTTATTATAAATAACCATCATGCTGAAATGAATGTGGTTGTTATATTCATTTTAATATTTGTGACTCAATTAAATTTTCATTCATAGTTTTTTTAAATGCAGCGTGAAAAATGTAATTTTAAAAGTATAAAATTAAACTTTTCATTTGTCCTTGATGTGGAAATATTAGTATTGCACTTGCTAATAAATTCATATTTTTCAAGTAGATTTTAAATTTTATTTTTGATGATTTTCTACATTTCAGTTTTACCTACTAATGTAACTTCATTGAAGTTAAATTGTCAGCCTGAAAAAAGATTTGTAATCTATAAATTTTTATACCTTCTTGTCAAGAATGTTGCTTTTGCAAAAAGGAAGTTTTAGGAGAACAGTGTTGCTGTTATGTGTTTGGATGAAAGCCTTAAGCCAGTCCTTTGAAATGGAATGCTAATGAACAAAAGGGCAATGATATAAAATTTCGCTGAAGAATTTAAATAAATGAATCCAAAATGTCATTTAGGAGTTGGAGTAATTCTCCTTTCATCCTAGAAAGAAAGGAAACATGTTGTTTGATTGAATGGGAAATTTGTGGAAAAGAGGTTTCCAAAGCTTTGCATTTTGAGTTTTTCCAAAGTTGTTATAAAACTTTTCTGTTCATTTAGCTGCAAAATCATGTATGTGTATAATATCAAAATCATATATGTGCATAATATTTTATGTAGGTACAAATTTTGAAACATCCACTTAGCATTACTAATCTGCTACATAGCAACATTTTCAGTGCTCCAAAATGAACTAATGTTAGTTTTAATTTTTTATTTCTGATGAGGGCAGGTAAATAAAATGATGAGATGCAACATATGATAATATAAATGAGTAACTTGTTATTGATTGAAAGGCTGGAATTTATAGCAATAATTTTATGTGCTCAAAGTGTAAAAACACTATGTTCTGTATGGAAGGCTTCTTTGTAAATATCTGATTGCGAAAAGCGCCAAGCATGCTACATAATATACAGATTAGTATGCTACATAACATACAAATGTATGTTATGTAGTATACATTTGTATGTGCACATTTTGTAATTGAATAGCATCTGATCATACATTTCTATGTGCACATTTTGTAATTGAATAGCATCTGATTTTCTAATGCTGATGTCAGTTTTCCATTTTTAAAGTAAAGAGTCCAGTATAAATGTGATTTTGTGGTATGTACATTACTGAGTTGAGAAATGCATGTTGGGTTAGGATTGCCATGTCCTCTGCAAATATTGTAGGTGTAATATTGGGTGTGTAAAATATTTCATTTGCTAGACCAATTACAGTTGCTAGACTATTTATTGCATATTACAATGTAGAGATGTAACTCTTGTGGTAAGCTGGCATGCATTTTTCAATGAATCGAGTACTTTTTTAATGAACAATAATTATATAATCTGTCAGATAAGAATTAATGAATGTAATGATGTAATCCGGAAAATCTATGTGACTAGTGATGAAATTCTAGTAATCCATCCACTTTTACCTGTAATTATTATTTAAAAAGCCATCATTATGAATTTATATATGAGGCTGTTCACCCAGACACAGCCAAAGGCCTTAGCATAGTGAGAAGTACACTGAAAAGCCAAAACATTATGATTACATACCCAATAACGTGTTGTGCGACCTTTGGCCTGAAAAACAGCTGCAACTCGACTTGGCATGGATGCCATAAGTTCTTGGTAGACAACTGGAGAGGGTTTGTACCAAATGTCTAAGCAGTTATCATGCAAAGTTGAGGTATTCCGACATGGTGGTGTCTGAGCCCTTCACTTAATGTCACTCTGTGACATCCCCAGTGTGCTCTATTTGGTTAAGATCCGGCAAGTTAGTTGGCACCAACATTAATTGGAATTAATCCTTATGCTTTTTGAACCACTTCATGAGCCTTGTTTTTTGCCTTTAATTTCTTTTTCTTTTTTTTTTTCATGCATATTTTGTATGACTTTTGAGACAAAGAGAGAGTATTCTGTAGCTTAAAAAGTTGACATGATAGAAAAAAACTGAAGTTATTTTTGGATTCAGAGGCCAAAAATTAGTCAAAAACAAGTGACAGATCTAAGACAATGAAATTGCTGTTTCTCAGTGTTATTAATTAGCTCTCATAATTAAAAAGTAGTTGTAAAATAATAAATTAATTAAAAAATGATTAAAATACAAGCAACATTAATTAACTTTTGATCACAGAGATAAATACAATCACAATGTATTCTAGTTATTTCTTTAGCAACAGTTTCAAAAATCAATGCTTACTTCTTTGAATGCACATTAACTATCAAGTATTTAAACAATTTTATTTAAAGATGGCACTAAATATTAATGTGACCCATTTGATTTTCCAGTGACACGAAATAGAATATTTAAACTTTTAATTTAAAAATGGTTTAAACATATGCATATATCACTTGTTGCATTTTAAAAATTTATAAAAATGAATCAAATCTATTAAAACTATTTTAATATTTTTAAATACTAGAGTAAAAATTTGCAGAAAGATTATTAAAAAATAACAAGAAAGGAAAGTTCTTTAATAGTTTTTTAGAAAAAGGTTCACTTGATCTGGCTAAATCATTAACTATATTTGTACAGAGGTTGCGTACTTAGTTTAGAATTATAAAACAGCGAACTGTATTTTGTTTATTAGGAATTTATTTCTGATGCACAGGTTGCGTAGGACAAAGAATAAAACTCCGCTAGTTGCTGGAGCTTGAGCAGATACACAGAGATGCTATTGATTCATGCACACCGCTAGAGAATGCTACGATATACATTACATAACATTCTCCAGTATTGGAATTTTGAAAATTTCGAAATACATAGAGTGACATATGAACATATTAAACAAAAAATATATGAACTTAATGCAAAGCATACTACAAAAATAACAATTAAAGAAATATTATGTAAATAATTCTAACAATGTTGTCTGCACCTTTAACAAGCCTTTCGATTCAACCTCCAACTCGAAGAAGTTATTTCGATCTAAAAAAGGATAAAAATTTCTTACCTGACTCAGCTTCAAGTACTTGTTATGTTTTAAATAGTTAATTTCATGGCTAAAAGTTGAATGTTGAACTAATTTAACTAAATGATTAGATGCACATATTACTTCTTCTGTTGTTAACTTGCCCACTATTCAATTCTTAGGACATTTGACATTATTTATAAATCTGCAAATATAACTAAAAACATGTACAAGTTTAGTAAAACTGTTACTAATATTTTAAACAATCATCAATAAAGTTATTAGTAGTGTTAGAAACTAAAACAGGATTATAATTAGTCTTTAGTTCATTAGAATAATCATTATCAGTCATATTAATAGGTTCCTTAGAAAATGGAATGTTCGAGTTTAAAAATGAAGGGCCAGTCCACCACATAGAGTTCTGCAAAAGATTCGTCGCACTGGTTCCTCTAGATATGAATTCAGCTGGATTGCTTTCTGAAGAAACATGTTTCCAATCATATTCAGGACATAGCTCATTGATTAGTTTAACTCGGTTGGACACAAAGGGTTTAAGTCTTTCATGAGGAGTTTTCATCCATGCCAACATTATCATAGAGTCCAACCACGGGTATACATGATGAAACTCAACTTGAATAATGGAGATGACCTTTGAAGTTAGTCGAGCTAGTAGCAACTCCGCACATAATTCCAACCTGGGTATTGTTAAGGTTTTTATCGAAGATACTCTAGATTTGGAACATGACAGTGTTGTTTGCCACTATCCTTGGCTATTTTTTGAGCTTATGTAGATTGCTGCACCATAGGCACGTTTGGACGCATCACTGAATCCATGTAATTCGATCATTATGGGATTTGTAATGATCACATGCCTAGGAACCTTTACTTGATTTAAAGTGCAAAGTTAAGTTAAGAAATGTAACCATTCCTTCATGTCATTGGAAGGAATTGGATCAGACCATTTTAATTTTTTTTTCACAGATTTTGTAGAAATATCTTTATCCTTGTAATTACTGGACCAATTAGTCTGAGAGAATCAAATAGGCTTGCTATGGAAGATAGAACATCCCTTTTTGTGAAACTTGCCTATGATTCTATATTAACCGTAAAGGTTAAATTATCGGACTTACATGCCCAAAGCATACCAAGAGTCTTCATAAGATGGGAATCTGAAGAAAAGTTATATTCAGTAGTCTTGTTGTCATTGAACAAGTCCGGATGGTTTGAAACCCATTTATGTAACTGCTGCCACCCTTGTTCAATAGATTTATTAATTCAAATTGCAAGGAAATTGTGTCCTCTAAACTTTCTGAACTTGATATAATATCATCCACATAGACATCGGTAAGTAAAACTGTGGAAGCACGGGAAAAATACCTCTGCTCCGCCTCAGCTAAAGCCTTTAAAGTTCTAGTAGCCAAATACGGGACACATGTTGTACCCTAGGTAATTGTTCTCAGTCCGTAAGTGTCAACAAGTGAGCACAGACTTGATTTCCACAAAATTGTCTGAAGTTCTCTATCAGTTTCTTCGACAAGAATTTGCCTGTACATTTTAGTAATGTCTGTGCTAAATACATATGTATGTGTTCGAAAACGAGTTACTATTGAAAATAGATCTTGCTGCACAGTTCCACCATTCAGTAATACGGAGTTGAGACTTAATCCATTTGTACACTTAGCAGATGCATCAAACACTATGCAAAGAGGGGTAGAAATGCTTTCTGGCCGGAACACTGCATGATGTGGGATATAATAATTTTCACTACAGTTCTTGCAGTCTGAAGTAACCTTTTCCATATGCTTTAATGCAAGATATTCATCCATGAGTGCAATATATAAAGTGGACATAGTTTGATTTTTGTCCAATTTGTTCCACAGCAAATTTAGATGTCTTTCTGCCATTGATTTAGATTCTCCTAAACTAGAATGTTTGCCTTCCTTAATGGGTAATCTAACAATAAATCTTCCAGTGTCATTGTGGTTGTGAGTGGCACTAAAATGTTGCTCACAATATTCTCTTTCAAATGTTTGAGAATTGTCATTTGTATCACCTCCTGGAAAGGGTTCAACCTCAAAGAATTTTTTGATAGAATGTTCTAAAGAATCCTCTTCAGAAATACAAGTAAAACCAGTAAAGTTGTAAGAAATTGTATTTTTTACAGTCCCCGTGACCAAATACCCAAAAACACTGTTCTGAAACATCAAATTATTATCTTGTAATTTTAATTTTTCTGCCTTAAATAATTCAAAAAATACCTCACACCCTATAAGTAAATGGATTTTACTTAGAATGTAAAATGTAGGGTCAGCTACTTTTAATTCCCGAGGTATACAAATATCAGAAATGTTGATTTTCTTCACAGGTGTTTATTCTGTGATTTTAGGTAACACAAGAAATGATCATGTTTTTGAAAAGTTACCTCCATTGTTAGAAATTTTTGCTGTTACTTTATTTCTAATAAAATATTCTCCTCCATTAATTCCTAAAATAGTGGAATTAAATTTTTCTTTCTTTAATCTTAAAATATAAGTCACTTCTTGTGTACATATGGAAACAGAACTTCCCCTGTCTAAAATTGCTTTTACTTTTATTTTTTCGCCAAATGAATTCTTGATAAATAACACCACAGTGCATAGACAGTAAACAACACTTATTCACATCCCTGATTAATGAGGTGCCTGTAACACTTTTATTTTGGTTGATTGCTGAGACCGTATGTGATGACTCATCATTATGAAGGGAAACTCTCTTCACGTTATTTATAGCATCAGAATACGAAATGTTTCCACAACCTTGAATAGAATACTTGGAGGTATTTTTATTAATTGATCAGAGGTGATGCTTATGAAGAAGTGAATGGTGATTAGATTTTTTACAAACAATAAAAACTCTCTTAGAATTACAATCATAAACAGAATGGCACTTACTAAGGCAAATATTACAGAGTTTATTATTTTTAACCAAATCTAATCTGTCTTAATTTCATTTCTTTAAATTTATCACAGTGATATAATGGATGATTAGTTTGGGTTTTACAAGCTACACATATTTTAAATGAATCATTAGAATTGATGATAGAGGTTTTCGACCATTCACAAATGTGCTTAGATAAAATGTTAGTGTTAACACTACTTAGAACTTGACACCTTCTTTCTAAAAATTGTAAAAAGTTATCAAAATCTGGGATTTCATTGTCCTTTAATGTGAATTCAAACTGTTTTCTTGTTTCTCTGTCTATTTTTTCGAGAATCATTTAATAACAAGGCATTAGAAAATCTGTCTCTTTTGAAATCTAAAATTTTCAGCGATCTAGGATTTTTATTTATATTATACCTAGCAAGTTTCGAAGTTCCTTGGCTGACTTATGTTTGATAGATTGAAGATTGAGAATGTTTTTAATGTGACAGTCAACAATAATTCTTTTGTTTTCGTACCTTTGCTTTAGAGCCTTGAATAAGGAATTGTAACTATCATTTGAGGTTTCTATAATTTTTGCTTCTCCTTTTAGTGACCGACATAGATAATGAAGCTTTTCGTTTTCTGAAAGCTCTGAATTTTCGTCAATTAGACTAACAAATTGACTCTTAAACAAGTTCCACTTCTCAAATTTTGCAGTGAAAACGGGAAGAGGGATTTTTAGAAGTTTTATTGACATTAGCTTTAACTGATCATTATTGCTTGAATTCAAATAAGTAGGATTGTCGGTGTTTTGATTTAGATAATCAGAAATATTTTCACTAATTTTAAGCTTATTAATCGAAGTTTTTAGACTTACCTCTGAATTTTGCAAGTCTTCATCTATCTGTGACAGCACTTTTTCAGTTTCTTCAAAATCTTCTTCGCTGACAATTTTGTAATATTCTTCCTTTAGAGCATCGAATTTTTTTTTTAAGTTTCGAAATCACATCCAACTGAGCTTGTAGCTCGGCGATATTTTTATTTTCCTCACATATAGCCTGTCACATATTTAACTGTCCTTTTATATTCCCAAATTTGCAATTCAATATTGTAATTGCTGATTCAGTCGCCATTGTTCTTACAATTGAAACTGTTTCATGCACTGGTTAGACCTCCCGGTCGCTAGGACTAAAATGCACGGAGGTTGCGTACTTAATTTAAAATTATAAAACAGCGGATTGTATTTTGTTTATTAGGAATTTATTTCCGATGCACAGGTTGATACATCCAGCCGCTATAGGGTGCACCTAGTGATTAGTGGTGGCCCTACGATATGCATTACGTAACAATACTGATAAAAAAATTTTATATTACATTTCATTTAAATCATAACGTAATATGTATTCATATTAAACTTGAAGTGTCCAAAGTTTTGGTTTCCTGGTTTGGCAACAAAATATTTACGAACTGGTTGTTGCTTGGAAAGAATGAACTGACTCCATTCATACTGAAATACTTTTATGTACTTTTTGTTCCAGTACAAATAGAACTCATAAATTTTGCTCTGGTCGCAGTTAGCAACTTTGTGTACAGTACATTAAAGTAATAGCTCATTTCATTTTTCAGTTTTTCAATACACAAATCTTATAAATATTGCTTTGGCCGTAAGCCCATTCATCTGATGTGTTTCTCCGCTAGTATCGATATAAAACCGAGATGTCTTATTTTGCAAGATGTCTTATTTTAAGAATATTTTCATTACTATCTTCTAAATTTCTTAATCGTCTAGCTTTGTCTTTCTTCGGTAGGTAATCGAAGTATTAGTCAGCCGGTCATTGTAATAATTCAACCTTTCTTCTAGCCTTTTCAAAATATTTCAACTAAATGACTTTTACTCAGCACTGTTTTGCAAAGCAATATCTATGCTCTCATTTGATTAATGTATAACTTAAATATAGATTTCCACTTGCAAAATACATTAACATATGTAGGCTTTGTACTCTCCAAAAAGAAGTGAATAAAGAGAACTTGAATCTGCCGTACTAAAATACTAATATCTGTCATGATTTGCTTCAATTGAATCGTACATTACTCAATATTCTCAGAAAGCAGTGGATAAATTGAAGGACCATCATTTATTCATTAATTGTTCCTACTCTGACAGGTCAGCGAGTTTGGTATAAAGCAAAAGAAATATTTATCGTTGAAGAAGAAAGCTGAAAGAAGAAGGAAATATAGAAGCTGAAAGCATGAATGCTTGATGGGTTAGCCTTCTCATTAAGTTACATTAATTCTACACAGCAAAAAGCTGTGTAGAGATTATGAGCACGTAGATATGGTATGCTAAATTATTAGTAAGTTGTAATTGAACAATGAAATGCTATTTGGCTTTGAGAAGAATCAATTCATGAATAGTTCAGCGGGAGAATAAGTGAAGTAAATTAATATTTAAAGTATATGAAGTATTATAAATATATGCCAAATAGACACATAAGTGAGATTTTAGAATGAGCACTATTATCTGAATGGCTAAGCTGGTACATTTCCATTGAGTTAATTTCCATGCAAAACGGGCTGAAAGCTTGAAAGATTTTATGATTTTTTTCCTATGTGTAATGTAAATACTGTTTATCCATAGCAAACATGATTATTAGAATATATACAGGTAATATAAAGAAATATATTTCCAAAACATGGTCCACAGCTTGGCCAAGAAACAAAGCCATTTTACGATTTTATTTAATAATAGGAGTTATTCTATAACGGTAATATTCTTGCGTGAGTACGAGTTCGTAAGAGATTGAATGCGCAAGTCCAATAATAGTTCAATAAAAATTTATTTTTATCAAAAGAAATATTTCAGATCTTTGAAATTTTCCAGAAATATTCATACAAGTGTTCACAGTATAATCAGTAGTTACATTTTAAACTACTAAAAATGTTAAACACAATGCAATGTGCAGTGAATTCTAAAGAGAAATCTAACTCGTATATCTCAGTTCACACGGAACTAAACAACTCACAACAATAACTAAGAAACTGACAGCATATACTTTCTCTTCGGCCGTAAATAGTTTTCAACGTAGCGAGACATTTATAGTACTTTCTGCTTCTCGAAATTCCTGGAAAGCAATACGAGGGTGGAATTAATGTTACAGCTAACATAGTGGTCAATTATATCTATTCAATTTCAATACACATTACGGTGATACAGGGACCGGATCAAATAGTCGCCAAATTTGCCGATTTCTCGCCAAATTAACCGAGATACCCATTCACTCAACATTAAATGCATCTGCCCCTGTATTCTTACTTTTCCGGCATAGCTTTTTCTTAAAATTTGTCTTGCGTTACATTAGACAGAAAAATCCAATAATTTTACTTATAATTCTTCTACAATTACCAATCTTAGTGCAAAATTCGTAACAATATAAATTGTCACAATCAGCAAGTTTGCGACAATTTCATTAAATAAAATTGCTATGGGTTTAATGTCACAATATATGTTATGTGATATGAAAAATAAATAAATGAATAAGTAAATAAATATGAGGCCTGTTGTCGCTTTTCTTATGCCAGTTTGTTAGTTGCATTATACATATATCATTCCTTCCCTTCTTAAAAAAAAAAAAAAAAATCTGGGAAATGTTAAAATTTTGTAGGAAAAAAAATGAGGTGGAAAGTGTTTTTATTATTATTATTATTATTTATTTATTTATTTTAATAAATTTTAATGCCCTCTAGGAATTTCAGGAACTTGGTATGCCACCTCTTCAGTTTCATCAGTTACGTTCCACTGCGGAGATGCATATGTCAAAACCCGTAAGCATTTAAATATATATATATTATTTCATGCTGTTTTACTTCCTTGTACAAAGTAAAGGAAGTATTGTAACCATGAAAAATTCTGGATACCATATTTCGACGAAAATGTCCATTTTGACCACTACTGAATGCAATTCAATGATATTTTTGCATGACATCTGTACATAATGGCAGAATAAAGGACTCTTTTACCCCAAACAAATTAGAAAACTCATTAATAATGGATTCAGAAGAATATTTTTCGTGGTGTCTATACAAACATATGTATTTCGCGTAACTCAGAAACGAGTAGCCTCAGAACAGTGAAATTTTTTGTATAGGATTGCTATAACATTTAGTTGTGCATCTCCCTTTTTGGTTGCAATCAGCTGCACCAAAATATTCCCACTCTGTTACTCTGCTAAATGAGCTTTTTTCTCTTTATTCTTATGTGTTGGTAAATTGTGTATTTTATGCTGTAAAAATGGTTATGTTGTTCATATTTTCTGATTAAGGTTTTTATGCCTTTAGTTTATCTGTATGCAATATTTGAAGAATTATCAATAATTTAAAAGTTATTTAAGTGCGGCTAGGCCTTTTTTTTTTAACCAAAGCAGTCATATTTGTTTACATTTGAAACTTAGCAGAATAGTGAATTAATTCTTTCTGCACCTTCAGTGTCTGTTTGCCGAGTGGGACCAAAAAGAAAGTTTTGCACGCTGAAAAATATGCTTTCTTGCCTGCTGGCTAAATTGCTTGTTTTTGCGTAGAATCTGTAATTTTAATTGTAAAAATTGTTTTAATTGTTTTAACTGTATGCCACCAGTTGAACAAACATACTTATGTAAAATATGTGTAAAAAGCTTTTGAAGTGATTTAAATTCAATATTATTATTTTATCAAAAAATGTTAGCAAATATAACATTGTACGAGTAAACCGTATCATGCTGTAATTGAACTAGTATAATGTTACAAGGAAATGTAACTCAGCTGAAAAATAAAAAGTTAAAAAATGAAACATTACAACTCGGCTGAGAAATTAAAAGTTACATTTTTGAAATTATTATATTTTATGCTTCAGAAAATATATAAAAAGAACATGCTTCCAGCTGTGATACCATGAGGCCCTCTCTTGCCATACACTTTCGATTATTGTTCACCGTAAGGGCCCTTTTTTAATTTTTTGTGAATATAGGTTGTAATATATCATTTTGTTCAGGCAGAAAAACCCTTGAACAGTTTTATTAATTGATACATCTCAAAGCACTTATTTTGATTTTCAGCCCGTTGGGCCTTCATAAACAATTATAGTATAAATAAATTCTGTCTCCCCACAGAGTACAGAAGGAGAAGGCTGGTGCTGCCATCTATTGGCAAGGTACCCTCAGTATAGACCGGTTTAAAAACGTATAAATAATCGTCTTTTAATTACCAATTTTGATTAAAATGCAATAAATATATAAGGTTCAGCATGTCTGCATCATGTATTTGAAGATTTTGAATTTTTTCTCCCCTCCAATATAATTTATGACTATTCAAACATGATACCTTTGAACAAGGTATATTAATTTCATAACTGCAAAATATTGAGCATTCATAGGGTAGTGCTGCCACTTAGAATCAAAAGGAAACACTAGAAACACAAGATTACAACTTTTGGTGTAGAAAAATTAGCACTTTTTAGGAGGTTAAAAAATTGGCAAAATGCCAGTATATATTATATACTGGTGCCCTTTAAAGGGTTAAAAGAGTACTTTATATGTGAATTTCAGTGCTTGTGAAAATTCCAGAATCCCTTAGTTGATTGACAGGTGTACAGTTTCGACAAAGGAGTGCAATGGAAATATTATCGTATGCAAAAACTGTAATTTTTATAAAATCAATAATAGACAAAATAAAATAACAGCTTCAAATCAGGAAGTTAAGGAAAGAGAGTGCAGTTTAGTATGTTGACTGAAATAAGGTTCCTGAGAATCCAATACTTTCTCCCTTTCCTGCTGCTATTCAGAAAGAGAAAAAAAATAGTATGAGGAACATTGCACTCCAAATGAATATATCTTGTGGCATTACTTATTATTTAGATCAGATAAAAAAGTGCTAACCCGCTCACCCACTCTAAAGTGTGGTCATGGCAGGTGCCAGTATAATATGAATCAAGTTTTGGCATTGGCCACAGTGTGATTCTTTTGCCATGTTGGAAAGTAACATGTAGGAATCTTTGTTACTCTCAAGAAAAACTGCTTTTGTCATACACTTACCTTTTTCTGGATTACTAGACTTTGTAAGGAAAGTCTAGGAAGCTCTCTGGAAGTCCGGATATTGGATGTCTATATTTCAGACTTTGTATTGCACTAATTTTTGTGTAAGTAATTTCCATAAATATTGTATGATTGATTTTAAATTTCTGAAGGTAAGTGTGTATTATTTTCTTTATTTACTTAAATTTTTATTAAAATGCTGGTCATTGAATTTTTTAAACTTTTAAAAATTCAGTTTGTATTTTTGAATTTTAAAATATTGATTGTAGATTGTTATTTTAATGAATAGGGCAAATATTAATTGTCTTATTTCTTTTGAAAACTTACTTTTATTTAATTCTCAGTTACCTTCAGTTCCATGCTTCTTAATGGATACTTATATGCTAAAATATAAGCATTTCAAAGTCATACTGAAATATATTATTCTTTCATAGGATGTTCGCCCCCGGTGGAAAAGAAAGTTAAAATTACAAGAGGGTAATCAATCCAAAATACAGCGTTGTGAAGAAGATATGGAAGTTGATGATGATATAGGTATATTTTATTTAAATTATTTTATTGAATTCCAGTTTTATATTGGATTAGTTTAGAAATTCTATTTCTAATAACAAAAAACAGAAATTCTGAATATATCTTCTGCTGAGGTTTATGTTTAAATTTTGGGTTGTTTGTAAATATGAGGTAATCAAAAGGATCTAGAATTGCAACAGTTTTATCAATCTCCTGATGTAAGCTCAGTATATGTTAAAATTGCATAATTGAGAAACCATTCTAACTAGAATGTTCTTGACAAAGAAGTTGCTTTATCTGTTTTGACAAAATGTATTTCTATAAAGTGATTGCTTACCTCTTAATCCATTTTGCATTTTAAATCTTTTTTTAATTGGGTTTTTAATGTTGACTATTCTGAGGTATAATCCAGTTTAAATAATGTATATTTTGTTGTTTATTAGCATATTATTTTTGTTCAGGAATGCTTATTTCTGTTATACAGTGCTAAGGTATATTATCTATCTGGTATCTGATATGCACATTTTAAATATTTAGCAATGTATATATTACTAACACTGCTTTTGTAAGTACAAATAACTTTTGCTTTGCTTCTTTTTCCTACGATTCTTCGATATATTCATAAATGTGATTAGTATATAAAAGGAAGAAGAAATGTGTTTTTGAAGAAATGTGTCACTGCAAAATACTGCAGACTGTCAAAGGATCTATCTTTTTTTTCTTTCTGTAATAATTATATTAATTTAGGGTAAATTCCAGTTCTTCTTTAATAATTTGAATTATAGGTATATGTATTTATTTATATCAATATATTAATCTAAATTCAGGAGGTGGAGTACTTGATGAGTCATCAGATTGTGCTGCTGAGTTTATACCTCCATTACCAACAGAGGCTCCTCCTCCACCACCACCGCCAGATGATGCTGTGCCACCTCCACTACCAGATGATGCCCCACCACCAATACCATCTGATGACAGTAATGAAGTTTTGCTCAATGTAAATAATTCGGACAGCCACGAGTTCTCCAATGCATCTGTGACTGGATCTAGTATGAATTCACCTGCACATCTACCACAAGCACTGAAGCTCAAAAATTTTGATGAACTTTCTTCTGGAACGTCTTCTCCATCTCTGACTGAACTGGAAGAAATGAAAAAGCGGCTAGTGTTAGAGTTGGGTTTTTCTTCATATGATACGAAACTGAGCTCAAAGTTAGTTACAGATGTTACGATACCACAAGATATTGTAAAGTTAAAAGAGACGGAATCCCAGGAATTCCTTGAATCTGTTGCTACACCAGAAAACAGCAATGATATATCAAGCTTTAGTGAATCTAGCTCCAATTTTGATAGAATGGAATCAAAAGTTAGTACTCCAGAATACTCTTCACCTGACCAAGGAGAAAATAAGTCCAATAAATCAAAATGTGTAATGTTAGGTACTCCTTCTCTTTCAAGACACAGTTCATATTCTAAACTACCAGATTATGAAAGATTTTCTGAAAATGTATCACCTCATCTAAGTTTTGAAAATCTTCCTAATTCAACTGGTACATATGAGAAAATGAAGTGTGTGTTGAAAAAAGTGAAAGATAAGTTAAATTCATTTATGCAGTCAAATTAAGTTCATTTATGCAGTCACATTTGTTTTTAATGCCATGTATTAGTAATGTTTTTATCTCTAAGTATAAAAAGCAAGAAGTGACTCAGCCATACATGTTTATAAACTATGAGATTTAACAGAAAGAATTTATTTTTAAATAACTGAAAATTATGTGAGTTGTAGCATATTTTATTTTATTGCATAGCGATCAAGTATACATGTTATATAAGCTAAGCATTAAATATATATATATTACAAC
Source organism: Stegodyphus mimosarum (assembly GCA_000611955.2). Classification (NCBI taxonomy): domain Eukaryota; kingdom Metazoa; phylum Arthropoda; class Arachnida; order Araneae; family Eresidae; genus Stegodyphus; species Stegodyphus mimosarum. The sequence goes on along the minus strand of KK116685.1, from coordinate 443,911 downwards.
AAAAAATATTTTTTTATAATAAACACTTTATCGAATTTAGTTTTTTTTATTTCAATTTGTTGTGTATAATAAAATGACAGTTTTTCCTCCTAGCCATTTCTATCAGTTTAAAGCAAATATTTTAAATCATTCAGCAGTTGATGAAACATTCGTATATAGATTGATTGGATATTAAACTTAAGGACTCAGAATTATTAATATTGAATTAACTGATAAAAAATTCATGTCTTTCACAAAGCTAAATTTTCTGTGAGCTGTCAAAATGAAGAATGTAATAAAAGTAATAATATTACTTTAGAATATAAATTATGCACTCATAAAATGGAAAAATGTATGAAGTTTCATTAATATTTTGCATTTAAAAAACATCAATACTTCAGTTTGATATGTTGCTTATCTATTTTGTCTCTTCTTTTATGTAACCCTCTGTAGTATGATTTAATTTTAAAAAGTTGTTCCTATGGCATTTGTATTGTTTTTCAACAGCTTTAAAGAATAGATTTGGGAACTGTTGTCCAAATACATAGTGTATTCCTTCACTAATATATGCCATGATAGTGCATCACAACACTCTGTGGGACACTCTCATACAGATTTGAGCAAATCACCAATTCTGTCCTGATTAATATCAGTTTGTAATTTTTTTTTCAACCTCATTTAGAAGCAAAAACTGCACAAAATGCAGTCAATTTTTATTATGTTTCATCAATGATTCATTTTTGGATGTCATATCTTTTGGATGGTAAAAATTAGTAAATTTATCATTCAGATAATTTAATATATTTGAAATCTTTTTCAGTTAATCATTACTGTTCTTTTCCCCCCCCCCCC
>KK116685.1:427588-441024 GCA_000611955.2 Stegodyphus mimosarum | reverse complement strand
AAAAAAAAAAAAAAACACGCAGTTCTATACCTCCCGTTCTACTGGGCCGATTGACGAAATTCAAATTGCATTTTTCATGTCTCGAAAGCACAACTTAGGATATATATTAGATTTATGTATAGCATTGTCCTAATATAGGCATTTTGACTCAAAATCGGACTTTTCCTGAAATAATGTACCAATTTTTTTCCATATTTCGATTCTATGGCTCAGATTATGCTTACATATTAAATTGTGTAATTTTTGTTGAGAAATTTATGGAGAAAGTTAAAAAAAATTTATCTTGGCAGATTTTTTTTCGGTTTGCACCAAGAATAATTCACATAGCGAAATTCTGAATTTATAGCAACCTATTTTCCTTTCGTTTTTTTTTTTTTTTTCCATTGCCCATGAGTGGAAAAAAAGTCATCTTTCATACTTTCAAATAATTTTAACAGAGTGCATAAGCCACATTTTCGATATTATCACTAATAAATATGACAAATTTTCGAAATGCAGCCAAAATCGTGTATTCATGTATATCGTAGGAAATTTTGAATTCAAATTTTTTGTAGGTATGCTTAGAAATACTTAAAGATAACAGGAAAATTTTATAGGTTATATTTCAAAAATGTTTTAAAAAAATTTATAAAAATTATTTACAAATACAAATTTAAAACATAAATCATAAAAAATTGGTGAATTTTATTTAGATTGAGTCTAATTTCAAAGTATGAGAGGAAAAATCAAATAAGTTTAATAAAAAAAGAGATATTAATAAATATATGACAAATTCAATTAACATTGAGGAGCTAATTTTAAAAAAATTGCTCGTGCGATTTTTACAAAACATGGCAGTTTGGCATAATTTGAGTCGTAGAATCGAAATATGGAAAAAAATTGGCATGTCATTTCAGAAAAAGTACGATTTTGTGTCAAAATATCTATATTAGAACAATGCTATATGTAAATCTAATACACGTCTTAAGTTGCACTTTCAAGACATGAGAAACGCAAGTTGAATACCCTCCTCATCTGTCACAACAAGTATACCTTCCTCATCTGTCACAACAAGATGTAGTAGGCAGTGTACTTCCATTCACTCTAAGTAGTTAGTGAATTGTTGTCCAGCTGTTGGTTGAAGCATGCGAGTGAACCTTAGACCAAAAACCAGTACTGCATTACCACATTTAATTTTAGGAAAGAGAAACAGTGTCTGTCTCACAGCTTTTCTGTCAGCTTATATATCAATAACTGTTTGATAACCTTGCTGAAGTAAAAGAATGCTATGTTACAAAAATTAAATTGAGAATTTATTTGGAGTTAATAATAATTTATACATATTAAGAGTATTACATGAAAGGCTGAATAAATTTTAATAGATAACAGCTTTTTATTGAGGAGTTGAAATTATTCAATATAGGCAATCCTAATTTACAGGAATTAATTTGTAAAATTAGAGCTGGAATAATATGGTAGGCCATCAGAAGTAATAAATAGAAATACATAAAGTCATAAAGATGTGTACTAAAAATTAAGTAAAATGTAAATAAATAAATAAAATGTTAATAAAATGAAAAAAAAAGTTAAATAGAAAGTGAATAAATTATGAAAGGTTTTTAAAAAAGGTTTGTTCACTGACAGTGCTAGAAGTCATGGTGATTTTCTGCTTCATTAATTCACTGTCTTCCATTGGCAGCAAGATTTTTAAGTTACATAAGTGCTTTGAAATGCATTAAGCATTTAACTCTAGCATCACACTGTACACTACCTGTAATCACATTTATTATCTAAAAATGAAGCTCTATGGCTATTATGTTTAATTAACTAGTAAACATTTCATTTGAAAATATATATATCTTCATTTTATTTATTTGAGTTGTTTACACATCATTGCATATTATCAGTGAATGTATTCTGCTGACTGTGAATATACATCTGTCAGTGTCATCAAAATGGAAAGAAATATAAAGCAAATATGAGATGAGGAGCAGTAATAAGCATGGTACCAAGAATAAAAAAGAAAAAAAGGTGAGTACTCTAAACAGTATCAGAGTTTGATGGATAAGAAAGCCTTTTTAAGAAAAATGAATATGGCTGTTCGTTTTAAGTGTCTTCCATTCCAGTTTAGTTTCCTTGCAGTTTTCTGTATTCAAAACTGTCCGTTTTAGTTGGATTATAATTCTAAGCCTTATCATCTTTCTATTTTTATGTATTTAATCTTTAATTAGTCTTCCATCACCTTTATCCTTTTTCTTTGCTTTATAGATGGCACTAAAAATGTAATTTTTATATAATATTTACATAAACAAATGGAAAAGGAAACATCAGAATTCGACAAATAGTAAAATCCTGATTTTTGAATAGAAGGTCTTATGGTTTGTATATTTATGCTATCATGATTAGACTGAAGCTAGAGGATTTGGGCTCTAAATTGTTTTCTGCATGCAAACAAATCTTCTGCTGAGTTCTTTCCTGTGTGCAACGTGATATTCAGAAGTGCACCTGCAGCTTGAGTGAGTCTTTATGTATTGAGAGGTAAGTTTGTGAATTTTTGATGCATTTGGAGGATATGTTTCATGAGATGAATGCTGTCATACGTGCATATTGTATTGAGGGGCATATGTGCAAGCTTCGATATCCAGAGGAGCATGTGAGTTAGGCTGAGAAATGAATCTGTAAGAGAGGGAATTTATGCCGAATTTATAAGTTTTAATTTTGAGATGGAGAAAACTGAATAAATCATATCATATCCAGTGTATGAGGGCTGTCTAAAAAGTATTCGACCTTTGGCCAGAAAAATTATATTACTTACGTAACGGGATTGGGATCCTGATCCCCTTCAAAGTAGGTCTCTTGCACCTCCACACACTTAGCCCATCGATCCTTCCGCTGCCAAAAACACTTCTGGAAGGCTTCTTTTCGAATGGTGTCCATCTTCAGCATCGCGTTCTACGTTATCTCTTCTCTTCTCTCAAAATGGGATCCTTTCAATATAGTCTTCAGTTTCAGGAACAACTAGAAGTTGCAAGGAGCCCCATATGGAGAGTACAGAGATTAGTGAACGTGTGGAATTCGTTGTTTCAGCAAGAAAGTTTGGTTAAAGTGCGATGAATGTACTGGAGCATTATCATGATGCAACTGCTAGTTTTTCGCTATCCAGACGTTTGGTCTCTTGTGGCGAACTGCATCACGGAGTCTGCGAAAAACTAGTTGATAGTACGCTTCTGTTACTCATGGTGTGTATTTTTAATGCACAGTTCCACATGTTTCAAAGAGCACAGCATCACCATAATTTTGCTTCTCACCTGTCGCCTTTTTTCCGGCCTTGAGAACTTCCATTGTGACGACTGTGCATTTGTTTTGGGGTCGTACCTGTACACCCATGATTCATCTACAATTATCACGATGTTCAGAAATTCAGGCTCATTGCTGCTAGTGTCCAGCAAGTTCTATGCCACGTTAAGACGGAGTTCTTTCCATTCCGCCGACAACAGCTTGGAACAAACTTCGTAGCCGTTCTGCACATTTTCATATCAGCACGTACGGAATCTTTAATGATCCCAACCTCTTCGGCAATCTTTTGTATGGTCATACGACGATCTCTCTTTATCAAATTTTCCATTGTCTCAACAAAAGATGCATCCCTAGTGATTTGTGGCCTCCCAGAACACTGGTCACTCTCCACTGATGTGCGGCCAATTTTTGAATTGGTTGAACCACTCCTTAATCTGTATTACTCGATAGCATCGTCTCTAAACATCTGCTGAATCTTGCAAATTGTTTCGCTTTGAGAATCACCAAGCCTTTGATAAAATTTGATGCAATATCTTTGTTGAGCTCATTCAGTCATCCATCTCAAGGGAAATAAAAAAATCCGAGAAACACATACAAGGTCTAGAATCTCCCAAAAATATTGCTCCCCATTTTCTTCTGCCACGACTATCCGTCACGTACCGTTGCTGCTTGCACGGAAGGGTGGGTGAAGTCTTGGGAACACAGCGTGACCGCAGCCAGTCGTCTCCGAGCTTCTGGAGAGTCACAGTGCTTGTTTCAGTGGACCCTTGTGTGAGTGCTTGGTCGAAATTAAGATGAAAAGAACTCCTGTCGAGCAGCGTCACGCAAAGTTTTGTTTCAAACTTGAGAAAACGCCGTCGGAGACTTTTGCGTTGCGTCAGTCCTGATTTGTTCCCGAAGATTAAAAAAATCACTCAAAGGACAGCATTTGGGGACCCTGGAGAACATCAAGGCGGCTACGACGACGTTGCTGAAGGACATCTCTGTGGCATACTTTCAGGATGCATAAAAAGCATGGAAATCGCGTTGGAACATGTGTGTTAAAGTAGGGGGGAAGAATATTAAGTAATTGTACTAATCGGTCCAATATATTTCTTAAAAAAAATGGACGTATTACTTTTGGGACAGACCTTGTATAACAGCACCTCACTCAGTTGGAAGCAAGTAACGACTGGCACACTCTGGAATGGGGAGCAAAAATTCAAGTATGCACATTAAGCTGTGTCCTTTCACTGTGCACAGTGTCCTTGGCGAGAAAAAATTCAAGGTCGGATACTTATTAATCAGCCTTTATATATGTGTAGCACTTAGAGGAAGCAAGAGATTGTACTATCAGTCCCCACACCCAAAACTTCTTTTGATATAGTGGCTGGAGGTTCAATATGCGACTCTGAAGTAACAAATCCAGATTCTAAACTCGCAGATAATTCTTGCAGCTTTCCAGAATCTTCAGTAAATGCTGTCTGTGATGTAATAAACTTTCATGCCGTTACCTACAATTAACTTTATTTCTTAACTTCAGATATTAAAAATTCACAAAAATTAACTATACAAGCCAAAGCATGTGGATTTCAGTGGATGACAATGGAATGAGGTATATTTCTTCTACTTTTCCTTACTTCGAAATTACAACTGTATCATGGCGCCATGGTACTCTTGCTAACCCATTGAGTTCATCAGGAATTGTTCACACATTTGAATTGCACGTAAACTGTTCAGTGTTGAGAACATTCTGATATGTAAAACAGAACATTACAGATGAAGATAATATTTATACAAGCTTGTATAGATGTCATATTTTGTGGCACAGAAATTAAAATTGTTAGTTCACTTAATGAAGAGCATACCAAAGTTGTAATGTGATCATATTATGTGATACATAAATAAGAATTTTAATTTGTATTTTAAATAACATGTAATTTGTATTATAAATTGTGCTTTATTTTATTTTGTCTTGATGGTTTTGTGCAACTTTTAGGCATAAAGTAGAAATATGACCGTCAGATGGAAATTGCATTCGGGTGTAATGTTAATGAGCCGTTGAAAGATGTAAATAAGATTTTATATTTTGTTGTCATATTCTACCTTTTTAACGAACTGTAATATGTAAAACAAGATTCTAATTACACTGTTTTAATATTTAAAGCTGTGCTGTTTATTAATCTTTTGAAAAAAAATTTTTTTGTAAACACATTAATATCCAATTAAAATAATAACTTTTATTATTTAAGTTTGTAAAATTTAAATTAGTGTTTTTTAAATCTAAAACTTCAGAGTTTACTTTGCTAAAGAAAAATATAATCTATCGTGTATTAATAGGAAGGGTATCTGTACTTTACTGTTTTGTTTGTAACTATCATAAGTAGATTTTACTAGTTTCATTTTACTCGTAGTAAATTATGCTGTCTAAATTTTAATGTAGTATTTTTAAAGGTTGAAACACAGAGTTTAAATTGGAGCTCGCTTTCAATACTTCTCAGTTTATGAGATAAATTGGAACTCTAGTTGCAGTTTACCGGAGCCTTAAACAAGAGTGGTTGCTGCTTTAATTTTGTGAAACTGAACCGTAATTTCAGCAGAAAATTCTTTTCATCTCATAAAATTTTTTACTTTTCAATAAATAAATCTTAAAAATTGTTTCTAACTTTTGAATTATTAGTTGTCTTTCCTTGGAAAACAAACTTTTGGTCGTAGGTTGAGATCTTTATGGCAAAGAAAACCCTCAGCCACTTGTCAAATCTTTATTCTCCAGGAAGTACAATTAATGTTTAACAGCTTATTTGAGAATCAGTATTTTCGTTCCGGAAGTTACTAGAAGTGATCATCCTGGTCATGCCGTAGTATCCACAGATTCAGCAGCGGTGGTCTGGGTTATTCGAGATTTACAGCAGAAAGGGGAAGCATTGTTTATGTTTCTAAATGTACTTCAAATTACAGTGAGCTTAACCTAGTGAAATACTAAGATAAATGCCTCTAACATATGCAATGCTAGTGATTTTCCACAGATCGCAGAGCCTGTAGACTTTTTCGAAGTACCGTATATACCCGCGTATAAGTCGAGATATTTTGGACAAAAAAAAAGACTTCAAAGTGAGGGGGGGTCGACTTATACGCGGGGCCATAAAAAATTAAAAGAATCGGAAGTTCAAAAATTTCTTTTTATTATATTAATTAAATTATATAATGCAGTTGTTTTCTTCCCGCACTCAAATTAGACGACTTATCAAATAAGTCACTTACTTGAAGTAATTTCATGATTTAAATTATGTGACGACAGAGTTACAGAGTTTTAATCACAGAGTTTCATACTTTAAGTAGAGTAAGTTTCGATTAAACCAAAGAATTTTTCGAAAGTTCCGATTGAACCAAAGATTGATTATAAAATCATTTAAAAAATGTTGTATTAGCAACGAACTAGACGGCACGGAAGATGATGCTGTTTTTGAAAGTGAAAATGACGACGAAGGCTCTAGTAGTGATTGTAACAATACAGAGTTCGAGACTGAAAATATGTATGATGACGAGCCAATGACGACAGAAGAGTTCTATGAAATGTTTGGCGAATCTGAACATGAATCGGACGTTGAAGGATTTTGATTTTGTTTATTTACCAATGTATTTTTTATCGTATATTTACTTTTTTTTTCCCCTCGGATGATTTTGAATAAATGTAGTACTTAAAAAAATTTTTTCGAAGTTTCTCGGTCGATTTCGGAAGTGGGGGGGGGGTCGACTTATACGCGGGTTTCTTATTTTCTAGGAATTTTTTATGTCGAAGTGGGAGGGTCGACTTATACGCGGTATCGACATATACGCGGGTATGTACGGTATGTAATCACATATGGGGGAATGAAAATGGTACCTTATACAGAAACTTACTTTTGTTCTCATTTGCCGGATTAGGGCAGTTATTTTCTCCTGTTACACTCTTCCTGACAGCTAGATATATACTGGCAGGAAGTATTGGCTTCTTTATTTTTATACTACATTTTTCCGTTAAAACGTCCTTCTGTAATCTCATATAATGTCTGTCATTCTCTATATTCTCATTAGTGACGCAGCCGTTTTACTTCTTCTCATTGGTGTACTGGAAAAAGAATGATTTTTTAGGGGGAGGGGCTTGTCAGTCTTTAAAACAGTACTATGTATTCAGGTCTTAAATTCAGCCGAAGCCTCAAATAAGATGAGGTCTGGTACTTTATTGTATTATTATCATTAATTTATTAATCTTTTATCCTTTTGCATTTTATTGAATTTAAATGATTTTATTTATTTATTTTTCTTTGATTTTTCTGGCGGCCTTCGTTCTTTCATTCATTTAAATTTTAGTAATCGAGCCTTGATTATACTGATACACTAAAGCGTCGAAAATTCCTGAGCCGGGCCTGATTCTAATTCCTGAATTCGGAAAATGTTGTTTATGTTACATTATGATTTTCAGCATATACACAGTATCGCCCAATACACAGTATACGTGACAGTGACAGCAACACATTTGGATACATTATATTTAGGACTCGCGGAGTTCTTCACCGTATTACATATTATTTCTTACATATATTAGGATGCATTAATAGTTACGTTGCGTCACCCTTTCTCTTTTCTGCATCTAAATTATACACTCACTTCCAAAAGTTTAGCACGGAGAGGAAAATGCTAATTTCCAGAAGCCAATCAGAATTGAAGAGGATGCAATTATCTGCAGAGGTAGATGGAAGTATGCAAATATGTTAGGTAACAGCCAATCGCGCTTTCATGTCAAGAAATATGCAAAAAAGGCAGTCTTATAAGAAGCCAGCTTTATGAAGAAGTTGATTGCAAGTGTTGATAGAAGATGTTTAAAACTTTCGTACAATTTGTTTTCAGGCATTCGTGTTTCTATGACTTCCAGAAGACGAATGGAAGATTCTGAGCGCTGGCGCGCTGTGGGGCGCATTGAAGCAGGACAGTCGATCACGGGTGTTGCTCTTTTCTTCGGCGTTCATCATTCCGTAATTTCACGTTTATGGAAAAAATTCCAAACCACACAGACAGTTGTCCGAAGGCCCGTAGCCGGTCGCCCAAGGGTTACAAACCCCGCGGAAGATCGATATATTACTATTATAGCTAAGCGGAATCGCAGAGCGACCTCCACACGTGTGATATCTATGGTTACAGTGTCCATTGGTAAAGCGATATCTGCAGCTACTCTATACCGAAGATTACATATGAGTGGGCCCGGGTACCTCGAGTTTGTGTTCCTCTATCCGTCCAATCAAGAGGGGCACGATTACAGTGGTGCCGGGAACATGTCAATTGGAATGTGTCTGACTGGGGCAATGTCATGTTTACTGATGAGTCAAGATTTGCTCTGGACCCAGATGATAAGCGTATAAGGATATGGCGTGAACAACGAACACGCAGTCTGTCCCAAAACATCACGTATTCCGAGGCGGAAGCATTATGGTGTGAGCAGGGATTTCATTAGGATATCGCACCGACCTACACATCTTTAAACGGGGTTCTTGACGGCTGTCCAGTATCGAGATGAAGTCCTAGAACCCATTGTGAGATTGTACGCTGCAGCAGTTGGCTCTACTTTTGTTTTAATGGACGATAACGCACGTCCCCATAGAGCTGACATCGTCGATGACTACCTGGAGAGTGAAGGGATTGCGCATATGACGTGGCCAGCGTATTCCCCCGACCTTAATTCCATTGAAAATCTTTTGGATGCTCTCGGCCGTGCTGTATCTTCACGTTTCCCACCTCCAGCCACTCTTATTAAGCTGGAAACTGCTCTTACAAGAAGAATGGCGATTGCTTAATTCTGCGGTGGCTGACCACCTAATTGAAAGCATGGTCACAAGGTGTAAACTTTGTATATAGATGAGGAGGGATCACATACCCTATTAATGTCCTTTTTTTTTCATTTTATGCTGTTTATTTTCACTTTATACATAATTCTGTTTAAGTCTCCAGTATATCATTATTTGATAACTTACAAAAATTTAATATTATTTTCATTTCTGTATATAATTATCGATTTTTTATGCATAAATATGTATGCTACTTTCTTGCCGAATTTTGTGTCAATCAAAGCAGTATTTGTTGAATTTTTTGCATTTTACATCCTCGTGCTTAACTTTAGGAAGTGAGTGTATATTTCGGGTTATAACGCGCGGCTGTAATTTTAAACTGCATTTTTTAATTATTAGGTGTATTCGTCGTGTAATGCGGACTTTTTTCTTTGCGAAGAAACCTGAAAGATAAATGTGCTATGCTCGTATCTTTTCAAGTAATTCAATCAAAGATTTTTCACAGGCTTTCGAAAAATGGTACACTGAACAGCAAAGGATAAGGGGAACAATATATGTAGAGAGCAAATGCTTGAGGGTGTAAAAATTCTGCCAAGAGGTTAGGTTGTATTTAATGCAGGTATGCACAAGAATGTTATTCTAGGGTTTCGAGAAAAGAGGGACATAATTGGGATAAAAATGCAATTCACGAATGAATTCGTAAAATTAGAAGTCGGATGTTTTCCCTTTCTCTCTGTAGTCATTCCAAGCCGTGATTTTGAAGTGAACGTCGAAGGTTTTAATAAATCTCATTTGCCTTAGTTGAAATGCAGTTGGACTTTTAATAGTAAATATGGCTCTAGCGAAACAAACACAGTGATGATTTCAAGCGTAAAGTCGTTCAGTTTGCGAAAAAAAATGGAAATCGTACTGCAATTTGTGATTGGTGAAAGCTCAATACGTGGCTTGGAGAAATATGAAGTAACAGTAATTAATATGCCAAAGAATAAGTGTGCTATTTCATAAAAGGAGTAACGAAATGCTCTGTCCTACACTGGTTATCATAAATTAAGGAAAAATCACGATTACTGAAAACGTTACATGTAGAATTTTATGAAACTTACCCACAGTATACAACATATTGTAAGGTGTCAAATAACATAAAAAGAAATTACCAGACAATTATGGTAGTATGGAAATTAGCACATGTATAAAATGAACAAATCGAAGGTGTCAGTTTTGTATAGGGAAAGTACCTTCAATGTGGAATACGATCGCCTCTAGAAGCAATACAGCACATACAGCGATGTGTCATGATTTCAATTATGCGATCTATCAGTTACTTAGGAAGCTAGAGCCATTGCTCTTGCAAAGCAGTTGCAAGCACGGCAAGGGTCTGAGGGGGCGGATTGAGAGCAGCTAGACATCCTGAAGCATCCCAAACGTGCTCGATAGGACTCAAGTCCGGGGATCGAGCTGGCCACCCCATGTGCATAATTGTTTCCTGTTGAAGATAATCATCTACGATGCGAGCCCTGTGTGGTCTTGCGTTGTCGTCCTGTAACAAGAAAGCATCACCTATTGCCCCGGCATATGGGCGGACGTAAGCATCCAGGATGTCATCTCAATCAACCTGAGCATTCACGGTTTCCCTTGGAAAGACATGGAGCTCTGTGCGTCCACCCAAAGAGATGTCACCCCAAACACAGGCACTGCCTTTTCCGTATGCATCTCTTTCACGGATGATAACGGGTTTCAGGTTCTCTCCATATCAAATAATGCCTACTATCGCTTTCTAGACTAAACATGGACTCATCCGTAAAGAGAACAGCCCCGCATTGATCAGGCGTCCCGTGGGCATGTTGTCGTGCCCACTATAAACGGTCCCTCCTATGGCGTGACGTGAGCGGCAAGCAAATGGCTGGTCACCTTGCATACAGACCACTTCGTGAAGTCTTCTACGCACAGTTGACGTTGACACCAACCTTCCGGTGGCTGCAGCAACGCAGGATCTAAGAAAAGTCGGAGTAGTGGTTCTATTCCTGCTTGCACATAATGTCAAATAGCGATCATCGGCGCTTGTCGTAGCAGTTGGCCTTCCTTGGCTAAACCTCTTAGATGCCGAATCTGTGGTTTGAAATTGCCTCTAAAGTCTATGAACCACAGAAGGACTGGCATTTAGCCATCTGGCCACTTCTGTTTGTCCTGCCTCTAGTCTCCCAATTTCTCTCCATCGCAGTTCTGCAGGCAAATAATGCCTGAAAATCATTGTTAAGAATTGGCTATCTCTGATTTCTGATGTCACTATTACAGTGAAATATGTGGGCTTGCTCTCAAAGACGGACTTTTATGCTCTCGCAGATGATGTATACAAGTGCAGCGCCACTAATTAGCATATTGCAATTTTACTCAGCTACTCTTACTTGGCAGCATATTAAAATTTTACACGGTTTTGCTTATTTTTGAGGGAGTTATTGTTATTTTTGTGATTTTTCCTTAATTTATGATAACCACTGTAGAAGAAAGTATTGCGAACTGGTGCTAGAAAATCGCCGGAATCGATTAATTGTAACAAGAAACAACGTTCGTTTGTTTGCTTTAAAGTGCGCAAGAAAAAGTGCAAATTAAAGTAAAAACATTAAGACAACTTTTCTTTTTTGTTCGTGTAGTCGATTTATGGAACGGAATGATTTAGTTCTACGTGAAAAAGAAAAGCTTCGCAAAGGCTGCGGAAATATTTGCATAACAATTTGATAAGTTTACAGAAGTATGTTATTGACCTACGAAAGCAGAAAAAAAATTTTACTGTCGCATATTGAAAATTTGGAGGAAACTCCAGTAATATTTGATATGATGGGAAATAAATCAATTGGCGTGAAAAGAACAAAAACGATTTACATGAAAACAACAGGTGATAAAAAAACTTACCTCATCATAGTGCTTTCCTGCTTAGTAGACAACACAAAATTAAAAACCCATGGTTATTTTGAACAAAAACGTTTCAAATAAAAACAACAGGTCATATAAAGTCTGACCTTATCGTAGTGCTTTCCTGCTTAATGAACGGCACAAAATTAAAACCCATGGTTGTTTTTAAAAGACGATGCCGAAATTAAATTTTCCTAATGATGTTTTCATTGATGTTCGCGAGAAAGGATGGGTGGACAAAAACGGTGTGAATCTGTGGATACGAAATATTTCGGAAAGGCGTCCTGTTCCTTTAAAGAGTCCAGAAAGTCATAGTTTGATACATGTTCAGATCCTATCTAACGGATGATACGAAAAAAATTGTTGATTTTTTTGTGATACAGACATGACAGTTGTTCCAGGCAAATTAACGCGATTAGTTCAGTCTTTTTGCGTGTATCAATAAAGCATTCAAAGAACATTTAAAACGACAGAGGAATCCATGGATGTCAGAAGGTCAAAAAACATTTACAAAAGAAGACCAAATGGGTCATACCAGTCTAGAAAATGTGAGTGGATAATAAAAGCACGGCATGAAATTTAAACCGGCATAATTCAAAAGTCATTTAAGTAGTAAGTGCAGTAGAGAAGAGTTCCGCAAACTCGCCTCTTGATATCTCGACGTTCCGTATAACTCGACAACTTTTAAGGAACTTTTTTAAGATATCTGTAGGCCAAACAGAGCAAATATTACTTACAGTAAATATAATTATTATTTATGCGTATGTCTTTCCTGTTCTGGCCAAAGGGATTTGAGGTTTTTTTTTAATTTTAATTTTATTTTATTTATTTATTTATTTGGTAATTTTTGCCGTTTCCGCATTGTGCCATTGATTCTTACGTTCTTATACTTTCACTGCTATAGAAAAATTACATAAGTCTTTTTTTTTTCTGACGATTTACTTTGTAAAATAATGTAAAAAATTTATATATAATGCAATTCTTAAATACATTTTTTTTAACTCGCGAATTTCGTCATTTATTGGAAATGCACACAAGAAAATGAGCAATTTGCCCAGAAGGACTATTAATTTCGTTTTGGCATTTTGCGTTGGTTCACTATAAATTTCAGTTCACTTTTCAAATTATTGCCACCAAATATTAGTGCCCTGTATTATATTTAAAGAAGTTAAATAAGGAAGTATCTGCATAAATGCATGTATATTTCTCGCATTGTGGTAAAACAACGGTTTAAACGCATACGCTCAGGTGAAAATTTTTAGTGTTTGGTCACTTGTGAAGAGCACAAGTGTTTTATTTGTGTTTTAAGTGTGCGACTTAAAATATCAATTAAACCCTCTTTTCCTTAAATTTTTGCGAGATAAAGAAACTGCGCCATATTATCTGCATTTAATCAGGAATTAATCTACATCTCTTTCGGTGTAAAGTGGAATCGGGAAAAAAAAAAAAAAAACT
>KK116685.1:410188-427569 GCA_000611955.2 Stegodyphus mimosarum | reverse complement strand
ATCATGCCCAGAAGGAAGGGGGGGGGGGAAACTGTCAAAATGCGCAGCCTAAGATCTTTCCTTTATCTTCCAAGTCATAGTCGTTTATTTCTTCTCGCTGTAACAAAATGAGTTATCAAAAACAATGTGTACTTCTTTGTTATATTTTTATGTTATCGCTTTCACTGGTCGAAAAGAGGTTTACCAGTTTAAAAGAAATACCGATGGCGAACTCGATTAAAAGTAAAAAGATGCGACCGATTCCAGTGTTTGCCACAAGCTAGTTTTTATCCGAACTGTTAACAGCTCTCCCGGCATTTGCCGGTTTGTTAACTGTGGGGCGTTTATGAACTTCCTCCTATCGAATTTCTATACCCTTTAAAATGAATTGCTACATTTCCGCCTAGTTCGAAGTAAATTAACCTCTGAAAAGAATAAAAGAAAGAAAATCTCCTTCCGACATTAAGAGTTGCTACACCTGGTTAGGCAATGTGGAAGTCCTTGGCCCCTTTCTGAGTTGCTCCGTCCAGCGTCTGCATCATTTCATGTCCGACTCGTTACTACGTGTTGGACTTAAAACATCGGTGAGGACTAACTGCGACACATTAGTTGTAGAAAGACTTCATTCCTGACAACTTGGTTATCGGATTCATTTTAACGAGAACACCTACTATATTGTTTATTCTTTACAGTGGCTAAGTGAGCTCAACAAATATGACGAAGCGCTGTTATAGTATAAGCTTTTCCTGACTGCTACTGTAATGCATAAAAATGGGGATTTACTCCTGTACTTATTCTCTTATTTATTCTTTCGTGATCTTGCAACAGTATTGGATTAAAATAGTACTAAACGGTTTCCATTATGACGTATTAATGCACTTTTAACTTCGATGCATCCGTAAATAAATGCAATTAAGGAGTCCCTCAATTCCACTTAAAAGTTAAATTTTAAATTCAAAAGTTAAATTTAAAATACTGGAATTAAGTTATATTCAACTGGAATGTCTATAAGAGTGCAATCATCAGAATCATTTAACAATAGCTTAATTAAGCAAAATTCAATCCTTGATTGAGGTTGTTTTATAGGAAACCTTGTAAAGTATTTCTCCCGCCTTCTTAGCATGCCTTCGTGGTGTAGTGATCAGCAGACTCGGCGCGCATTCCAGAGGTCCGAGGTTCGAATCCCGACGAGGGCATTCCTCATTTTTCATGTCTCCTGTTTCGAAATGAACTAATGTCTCAATAGTGGCACTCGAACTAAAAAAGGTGGTGGATGATGATTCTCCACCACCAGGATTTGGCGATTGGGTCCCCTAATCCCCAGTCTCCCTTTAAAAGGGGGAGCATATAAGGTATTTCTTTCGCTTTCTTAGCATGCTTTCGTGGTCAGCACATTCGACTCGTATTCGAAAGGTCCGTGATTCGAGTCCCGGCGAAGACATTGCTCATTTTTCATGTCTCCTGCTTCGAAAGAACCTAATGTTTCTACAACCTCTATGCATTCTGAAAAAAAAAAAAAAAAAAAAATCTGATAACGTTCTCTTTCATTAGAAATGAAAAAATATGTCGCATTATTTTGGCGAAAACATGTCCCATAAGTAGATAAAGAATAATTGAATTTCATGTTAACACAATTGTAGCGAAACCGCCCAGACAGTATGGTGGTTAGAAAAGCCTACTGCGGCACCGAAGGACCCGGGTTCGAATCCCGGTGAAGGCATGGATGTTTGTAAATGCATGGTGTCTTTGCGGCATGGGGATACTCTAAATGTATAGTGAGTCAAAAGTCCTCTTGTGTGGCTTGGTGGTAGGGTAGATGGGTGGACACTTTGACCACTGGCCTGGTTTGCTCTCCGAGAAAACTTGGGTGGAAGAAGAAGTCCAACTTCCTCGAGGCTGTGACAACCATTCTTCCATGAAATACATGGGCAAGACTACGACAACAATTTTAATGCATGTTGTCAAATTGTCTAATCAAACATTTCCCCGAAAAAAAAAATGAAGAACGAGGCTTCATATAATTTTTCTTCACACAGTTTCTTTGAAAATCATAGAACTATTTTATGGAAATCAAAGTGCGTTTGAAGTTTTATTTTTAGTCCAAAGGGCGTTAGCACAGAAGGGCTATTAATTTCATTTTGGCATTTTGCGTTGGTTCACTATAAATGTTAGTTCACTTTTCAAATTGTTGCCACCAAATATTAGAGCCGTGTATTATATTTAAAGAAATTAAATAAGGAAAAGTCTGCGTAAATGTATGTATGTTTCGCGCATTGGTTCCTAAAACAACGGTTCCTAGAGCCATCATATTTTGTGTAACGTACGTTTCCAACCGAATATGGGCATCTGGAAGCCCAAATTTGGAATTTGTTTTATTATCTATTTCAGATTTTGTAAAACGTTAACGAATTTTTGATTTACAAATTCAAGTATTTCAAAACGAGCAATGGCAACACTGTACGGAATAAAAAAACATTTTTATCTTCAGCGCGCGAGATTGTGTATCGGAAATTCTAAAGATATGCTCATTTTAAAATTATTTTGCGATGTTGCTGTTGAACTGAATTTTATGAATTAAGTGAGAAGAACGTGATATTTAATAAATAAAGGTAACACACAAAATGTTAAAAAAAACGCCACTTTGGGCGTAATATAAAATCTGAAAGCTTCCAGTTTTTTATTTTTTTATCTAAATTTGGCTCATTAATGGCCGAGCGGCTAAAACTGCTAAACACTGGTAGTCAACCCTGCTTTCGAATACTGATTAAAGGGATAGTTGCATGAACATTTACATCCTTTTCTCTTCGTAGAACATGAATACATTTTTATTTTTATTTTATTTTATTTATCTTTTTTTTTATTTTAGAAAACCTTGCAGGAAGGCATCCTTCCCATTAAAAGATGTAACCTTTTCATTCTTTGCCTTATTTTTATTTGACTCGATAAACAAGCACAAAAAGTTCGTCAGGCGTAATGAGATATTTTGAGAATGCGCTGATATCCTAAATCAGTTTACTGAATGTTTTTTTCGAAAAACTAGACAGAAAACAATTTCGTTTGCAGAACGAAGACATATAGTCGCTTCCAACGGGTTTCTGAAATGTTCAGTGTTCGTGATCTTTTTCGATTGGATGAAAAAAAAAATGCGTCTTCATTTAAATCGTATAAAAGTCTTATTTACTGATAGTTGACCCATTTATAATAAAACTACTCGGCTTATAAAAAGATAAATTGTTTTATAAATTATATGCGAGTAATAAAAGACATTTTTTTTATTTTTTACTGACTGTACGGAAGAAAAAGGAAGTATTGTAACTGCGAAAAATTTCGAGTATCATATTTTAACGGAAGTA
The DNA here is from genome assembly GCA_000611955.2 of Stegodyphus mimosarum. NCBI lineage: Eukaryota > Metazoa > Arthropoda > Arachnida > Araneae > Eresidae > Stegodyphus > Stegodyphus mimosarum. Next base: position 424,237 of record KK116685.1, on the reverse strand, counting down.
TCCATTTAACCGCTATCGAATGTAATTTAACGATGGTTTTGCGTGACATATGTACGTAAGGAAAGAATAAAGGATTCCTTTTCTCCAAACGAATAATAAAACTGATTTAAAATGGATTCAGAAGTGGTTTTTTTCTGTGGCATCTGTACGTACGTATGTATGTATCTCGCATAAGTCAAAAACGAGTAGCCTCTAAACTTTGAAATTTCGCATATAAGTCTGCTATAACATGTAGATGTGCATCTCCTATTTTGGTTGCAATCGGCCGCACCAAAAGTATGTGTATATCCACTCTGTTACTCGGCTCAGTGAGCTCAGTTTCTTTATTGTTATATGTTTGTAAACTGCATTTTTTACTTTAAAAATGATTGAATTATGTTGTTCTTATCTTCCGGCTAAGTTTTTTATGCCTTTAGTTAACCTGCATGCAAGAGTTGTAGAATCATAAACAATTTAAAAGTTGTTTAAGTGCGGCTAAGCCCAATTTTTTATCACAGCTGCCATATTTGTTAACTTTTGAAGCTTAGCAGAATAGGGAATTAAGTCAGTTTCTTTCCCTTCAATGTCTTTTTGCCGAGTGGGACCAAAAGGAAACTTTTAGGTTTATATCTGAAACTGAAATATCTGCCTTCTCGCCTGCTGGCCAAATTGCTTGTTTTTGCGTAGAACGTCTAATTTTAATTGTAAAAATTATTATGTTGTTCTTATCTTTCGGTTAAGTTTTTTATGCCTTTATTTACTAAAGCTTTACTTACTGTAGAATTCGCAACAATTTAAAAGTTGCTTAAGTGCGACTAAGTCTAATGCTTTTACCATAACAGCCATATTTTTTTATATTTGAAATTTAGCCGAATAGTGGATTTGTTGCCAATCTAGAGAAACTAAGCTTCGCAATAACAAAGATAACGTCTTCTTTTATTATTGCGAATTAAACCATGCTCAATCCATTCTGGAATTATCATTTAAGTTATTAAATTATCCCATATATTGACTCAGCATAGCGTCCACAACAAAGTAAGTCAGTTTCTGTGAGTTTTTTGCACCGAAAAATCTGCTTTTTTGCCCGTTAGTCGAATTACTTGATTTTGCTTAGAAACTGTAATTTTAATTGCAAAAACCTTTTTTTAAAATTATTTTAACTGTATTTGGTGTTTTATGTTTTTCTATATTTTTCAATTTTTAATATAAATATTTTGAGTTTTTATGTATTCTTTGCCTTGCCGCGAAGGTAGAACTGAATTAATTAAATGAGAAATATATCTCTAATGATATTCCGGGAAATAAGTTTAAATGAAAGGCAGGAAAAAATGCGTACAATTTAATATTGAGTACAAAGAAGTCATGAGGAAATCATCAGATTTTTTAAATTAGTTAACAGTATTAAGCGTTTTTTACAAGGAAGTCATCAGATTTTTAAATTAGTGAACAGTATAAACTTTTTTTAGAATGCAAATACTATTAGATAATTAGAAATGTATTGTTGCATGCGTACGGTTTCTTAATGGATTGAATGCACCAGTCGTTATATGGTGCTACTTTGTTAGACGGTTGCACGGATTTTGGCAATTCTTTTTTTTGGCTAGCGATACGATTTATGGTAAACCTATTGCTCGACAAGTTATTTATGGTAACCGATACTTGTTGTCATTTTATTTAAAAAATAATACGTTTTATTATGCATAAATTCCGTGTTTTAAGTATTATTTATGGCTTTCTAAATATTAAAAATGAATTTTAATTTTGCATTTTTATTTGAAATAAAAATTTTATTGTTTATGATATTTTATGTTGTGGATGATATAATCAATGATGTCACCTTACTTTAAAAGTAATTGGTTTTAATATCTATAAATTTAATCTAATGTTTTAAACATTATTTGTGACTGTTAAATATTAAAATACAATTTAATTTTGCATTTTTTAAATGATTTTATTATGCATGATTATTTAAATAATTTTAATTCTATCCCTGATGTAATCAGCTCCCTGATTTGTTACAGAATATTTGCGCATTGTGTAATTGCTCTTTGTCATTAGGTAATTACCAAATTGTGTATTCCATCGCACTAAAAAAAATGGCAAAAAAATAACGAGTGATGCTATCAAAAATTGCTGAGATATTTATTGCTACATATGTTTTAAGTTAAATAATTATATTCTATATAATTTATTTTAAATTATTTGAATTTAAGTAATATTTTAATTCTTTTAAACGTTGGTATGATGTTTTTAATTCGATATTTAGTTTAAGTAATATTTTAATCCAATTAAACGTTCACGCTATGTTTTTATAGCGGTGTTTTTATTTTACTTCTATGCTATATGAAAGTAATAATTTAACCTTACTTTAGTATTTTATACTCCTAATAAATGTATTTATTTACATTTGCCTGCCATCTTAAAAAACTACGTTTTCAACAAAAAAATGAATCCATTGTTTTTAAGGATATCTATTTTTTTAAAGTTTCGAATACTATACTATGCGTAAAATACGTGAAAACAGCGTTTTTCAAGATGGCTGACGATTGTAAAAACCGCACCAACAATTGCGCCGACGTAAATCGCCAAAAATCTGTGCAACTGTCTACCAAAGTAGCACCAAAAATTAACAAAATTTATTCTTTTCACAAGAAATAAAACAAAGCACTGAAATATTTCCTCAGAGATATTCGTACAATATCATAATATCTCAAACGCTAAACAGAATTCACTTCAAAACAGATAAAGTTAATTCAATCTCACAGCGAATTCGCTACAATCAATCACAGCATTAAGTAAATAAACAGCAGTTCGCTTTAAACAGCTACTACAACTACAACCGAACTGAGGTGTTTAAAGTCGGCTTTTATAAGCTTTTTTAATTGTTTACTAGAACATTCTGGTAAAACCTCGATTTTTGTGGATGGCAACAGCAGTTACGAGATATTTATTTATTAAATATTAAATGCACGCGTTCTTTTATTTTTACTTTTCCGACGTAGCTTCCTCTTCAAAAATCGTATGCGTTGCACGGGAAAATAAAGCAATTTTAATTACAGTTCTAAGTAAATAGCTAAATAAATACTGCTACGGATTTCATATTTATTTGGATATTTATTTAGAATTGTAATTAAAATTGCTTTATTTTCCCGTGCAAAGCAGACGATTTTTGAAGAGAAAGCTACGTCGGAAAAGTAAAAATAAAAGAAGGCGTGCATTTAATATTTAGTAAATGAATATCTCGTGATGACTGTTGCCATCCAGAAAAATCGAGATTGTTCTAGTGATAATTAAAAAGCTTATAAAAGCCGAATTGAAACACCTCATCTCAGTTGTAGTTGTAGCCGTTTAAAGCCAACTGTTGTTTGTTTACCTAATGCTGTAGCGATTTCGCTGTGAGATAGAATTAGTTTATCTGTTTTGAATTGAGTTTTGCTAAACGTTTGAGATATTGTGATATTGTGCGAAGATCTGTGAAGAAATATTTCAGCATTTTGATTTATTTCTTGTGGAAAGAATAAATTTTTGTTAACTTTTTACGACTTGTGCATTCAATCCATAACGAACCCGTATGCATGCAACAATACGAAATCCGTAAGAGCATATTATGCGTATAGAAGAAAGCGTTAACGTGTATTTAGATAAAAGCTCTAATAACCTAATTATTTTTTTTAAAGTAATAAATAAATAAAATTGCGAATCAGTCAAACTCGTTCTGCGACTTTTAATAATTTTTATCCGACCCCTAGAACCCCTGATTAAAGGAAATGCAATAACAGATATAAATTCCAAGTTAGTTGCGGACATTTCCGGTAAATATCGGCCGACCTTGGATGATACAGAAAATAATAAAATTCAGTTTAACTTGCGAAATGGTTAAATTATGTGTGTAAGAATTGTAAACAAACAAGTTAGGAATACATTATATGAACTCCAATGTAGTATGTAATGATCAGTAAAGTTGCAAAAGAAGTTTTTTTAATCTGTTTTTAGCCCAAAAGAGCGTTAGCCCTAATGTGCTATTTGTCTCGAAAGGGTATTTTGCGTCATCCACTATAAACAGCAAATCACAAATTCTTATCTTTAAAGAAATTTTATTCTTATCTTTCATTTTTTAATTATCTTTAAAGAAATTAAATAATGAAGAATCTGAATGTATGTATGTTCCTCGCATTGTGAAAAAAATGACGGTATCTAGTCACTAAATTTTGAATAACGTTGTCCTCCACTTGAACATGTGCCCGAATTTTGAATTTTATATTTGATATTTTGTAATACTTTAATGAATTTTTAATTATCAAGCTCAACGATTTGAAAACGAGCAGTGGCAACACTGTACGGAATAAAGTATTTTTATCTCCAGTACGCGAGACTGTATATCGGAAATTCTAAAGATATGCTGTTTTTAAATATTTTGTGACTTTGTTATTGAATTGAAGTTTATGTCACGTAAGTTCGAAGTGCGAAGAACGTGATATGTAATAAATAAAGTTAACACACAAAACGCTACATAAAAGAATACACACAGAAAAGTTATGTAAGCCATCTTACTAAGAAAACTGAACGTTGATACGATGAACTTGGAAAAGACTGAAAAAAATTGAAAAACGCATGGCAACACTTACTGCATTGGGAATTCTAAACACATCCTCCTATGCTGCTTTTGAAATTTTTGTAATTTTGCTGTTGAATATGCGAAGAAAACTTGTGCATCAGCAGACTGGTAAATCGCGAGCTCAGCAAGAACGTAAGAAACCTTAACAAATCCTTTTCGGGATCGTTAAAATCTGAACTCTTTCACACTTCTTTTTTAGATTTTACTTTTATTCATTTATTTATTTATTAGCACCAGAAACGCTATTATTCTCGAAGCTCACTGTTGTCCCGTATCACTTATATGACCACCGAATCGCTTTTCAAACTGCTACCACCAAATGTTATCGCCATGTGTTATTAAAAAAGTCTAATGTGTACACCACATGAGTCCCTTGCATGGAATATTAATATATACGTACTTTTTGCTGCGTTTTATTTCCTCGAATTTCGTTAGAGATATATATTTCTCATTCAATTAATTCAGTTCTCACTTCGGCTAGGTAAAAATACATAAAACCTCAAAATATCTTTATCAAAATTTGAAAAATATAAAATACCAAATGTATTTAAAACAATTAAAATATTTTTACAATTAAAATTAGAGTTTCTACGCAAAAACAAGCAATTTGGCCAGCGGGCGGGAAGGCAGATATTTCGGTGCACAAACCTAAAAGTTTCCTTTTGGTCCGACTGGGCAAAAAGACATTGAAAGTGCAGAAACTGACTTAATTCCCTATTCTGCTAAGTTTTAAAAGTTAACAAATATGGCAGCTGTGGTAAAAAATTAGGCCTAGCCGCGCTTAAATAACTTTTAAATTGTTGATGATTCTACAACTCTTGCATGCAGTTAACTAAAGGCATAAAAACTTTAACTGGTAGATAAGAGAAACTTCAATGTATGATGCAACCGATTTCAATCAGAAAGGGAGATGCACAACTACATGCCATAGAAGTCCTATATACGAAATTTCAATGTTCTGAGACTACTAGTTTTTGAATTACGCGAAATACCTACATACATACCTACGTACGTGCAGATGCTACGAAAAATTCTCTTCTGAGTCCATTTTAAATCCTTTTTGCAATCCGTTTCAGGAAAAAATGCAACCGATTTCAATCAGAAAGGGAGATGCACAACTACATGCCATAGAAGTCCTATATACGAAATTTCAATGTTCTGAGACTACTAGTTTTTGAATTACGCGAAATACCTACATACATACCTACGTACGTGCAGATGCTACGAAAAATTCTCTTCTGAGTCCATTTTAAATCCTTTTTGCAATCCGTTTCAGGAAAAAGAGTCCTTTATTCTGTTCTTACATGCAGATCTTACGCAAAAATGCCGTTAAATTGTATTTGATAGCGCCAAAATGGATATTTTCGTTGAAATATGATATCCGAAAATTTTCGCGATTATAATACTTCCTTTACTTCGTAGAAGGAAGTAAAAAATATGAAGAATTGGTACGTATGTATGTTCCTCGCATTGTGGAAGAACGACGACACCTTAGAGGACCCAGGTGTTTAATACACGTAGTTCTCCACCCGAACGTGTACATCTCAAAACCAAATTTTCTATTTTATTTATTTATTTCATGCTTTATACAAATTTAATGAATTTTTGATTGAGATAATCAGCGATTAAAAACGAGAAATGACAACACGGAAGTAAAATTTCTTGTTGCCTCTTAAACTAGAGATAAAAATGTTGTTTCGAAGTAAAACATTTTTATTTCCAGCACGCCAGACTATTGCTGTGTGGTAAAATGTAAAATTTTTATCTTGTTTCATCTTTATTATATGCGGCTTAAGTGTCTGTTTGTCTTCAATAAGACAATTTCCTCAGTTAATTTTTGATAAGGTTCAAGTTTGAAAAACATTGCTTGCATAAATATGTAGAGCCAAAGAGTGAAATAACACAAATGCTGGTTTTTATAACTGATCATATGTGTCAGGAATACTATTCCAGACATTGAAAATTACCATGTCTTCCTTCTCCAGGTCTTCAAAGCAGACCACTTTTGCTTTGAACTACATCACGTTAATTTTTCACCAGTTTTTACACATGAGCATTAAGGCGTTCAAATTTAGAGCTCCATAATTCTTTGTTTTTCAACTACAGTAATTGAATTTCAAAAGCTCCAGAGTCAATATTGTTGCGTTCGTACGGTTTCGTAATGGATTGAATGCACAAGTCGATAAAAAGTTAAAGAAATTCATTCTCTTCGCAAGAAATAAAACAAAATGCTGAAATATTTCCTCAGAGATATTCATACACTATCACAATATCTCAAACGTTAAACAGAACTCAATTCAAAACAAAGAAAGTTAATCCAATCTCACAACGAATTCGCTACAATCTATAGCAGCACTAAGTAAACAAACAGTTCGTTTAAAACAACAGCAACTGAGCTGAGGTGTTTGAATTTGGCTTTTATGAGCTTTTTTAATTATTCACGAGAACATTCTGGTAAAATCTATTTTCTCGATGTTTCTGGATGGCAACAGCAAGTAAGAGATTTTATTTATTAAATGTTAAATACACGCGCTCTTATATTTTTACTTTTCCGACGTAGCTTTCTTTTCAAATTCGTCTGCTTTGCACGGGAAAATAAAACAATTTTAATTACAATTCTAAATAAGTAGCTAAATAAATACAAAAATCAGTAACAATATTAAAGAAGAAAATTTCACTTATATAATCACTGTACTGGGAGGTTATTTAACAAAGGCTAACGTCGCTGTGCTGTATCTGAATTCCTAAAATGTTCGTTGAAAAGCTTCTCTGATATTTAAAATTGTTGTTTTGAAATAGTAAATGTCAATTACTAGCTATGTTTCATCAAGCTTGTCTTTCAAAATCTAAGGGATAATTTGTTTTCTAATGGAATGATTACTTCCAACGTCAAAAAAATTTTGTTGCGTGCGTACAATTTCGTAATGGATTCAATGCACACAGAACCGACGATAACTTCATAGAATTTATTTTTGCAAAAGAAACACTTCACAGTTTTAGAACTTTTCATAAAAGTACTTGTACAGCTGTTCTGAGAATAAGAGAGAATAATGTTACCACTTCAGACCACTAAGAAAGTTAAACACAACGTTATGCAAAGCGCATCTAAAACGCGAAGCTCGCACTGAGATCTCTCAATATTCCGAAGTTGCTCTGAATTGAGAAACTGAGAATTGATGCTCTATCCTGTCTTATATAGTTTTCCCCCGGCTGAGGAGAAGTCTCTAGCACTTTCCATTTCTCGAAGTTATTGGAAGGCAGTTAAAGTTACATATAAGGACCGGATACGATTACAGTTACATATAGGAATCAATTATAGTTATACAGGGACTGGACCAAAATGTCGCCAAGTTTGGAGACTTTTGGTGATATCTTGCCAGTACAGAAGCTTGTCAAAGTTTTCTAAAAAACTATTTCTATAATATTCTGTCAATATTATCTCCATTTTGAAATATATATATATATACTGCTTAATACTTTTCGCAATAATGTGCGTACAAATGCCCGTCACTTCATTTCCTAACATCTGAAACATTTTTTTAAACTGATATTTTATTAGTTGCGTACGCATGCAAACATTTTGCTCTTTAGTTTGTGTACGGCTCCTAAATTTGATTTGCGACTTGAGTATCAAATATCTTGGTCCTATAAAACAGATAAAATTTTATTTAAAATCTACACTTTGTAAGGTTTTAGTTAAACTAACAAAGTTTTATTTTAATTTGCCTTTTTCTATCTGTTCTTATTTCAACTTCCCGTTAGAATAAGCGCGCGTTTCAACTTTATGCTAATTTGAAGTGGAGCCAAGTTCTACTTAAACGAGAGGTAGGAACCTCTCAGTGTGAGAGAGTTTTTAGTCTCAGACCACTGTTACTCTGTTCAACGTTCACTTGACCAGCTAGTATTTAAATTCTAAGCCGAAGCGCTGTTACGCTGTTACTTATTGAAGTAATTCTAAGTGCGTTAGTATTAGTTAAATCTTGCTAAGCACCATTTAGCATAGAGGCCAACCTCGCGTTTATAGCTGTGTGAGCAACGACTACTTAATTTCTATTTAGCTTTAGTTTAAATTATCTGATTGTTCAGTTTAGACCCAAGTGCGGTCAGTATTTTCTGTATCCCTCCCGAGTTGGGAAGTGGCTGTAAATAATTGTGGTTTAATAAAAGAGGATTTTAAATCCCTCTAAAGTGCAGTTCTTCTACCACTTAATCACAGTATTCTACCACAGAACATATCTGCATTCAGCTCCCTGTTCAAGATCAGGACTTAAGACTTACACGAAGATGTTCGCCAAGAATATGCACCGAACACTCAGTCCTGACAACTTACCTAAGCCTCATCCCGAACTTTATATTTTATATTGGCCTTTTGTCTTCTGTATACATTTCAAAGTTCATAGAGATGAGTATTTTACAACGAAGCACACTAAACCTAGATGGATCATGTGTAAAATTTCAAATTTCTCGAACTGTGGTTTTGAGATCATTCTAAATCCACATTCTTATATGATAACAGTGAAACCATTTCTGAGGTTCGAGTCCCGGCCAGGGCATTGCTCATTTTTCATGTCTTTTGCTTCAAACAAAACAACAACAACAACAAAAAAAATCCTAATAACTCTACTGGCGCCCGAACTAAAAGAAAGTGAGGGATGACCATTCTCCACCACCAGGATTTGGCGATTGGGTCCCTTAACCCCTAGTTACCCTTTAAAATGAGTAGTATATAAAGTATTTCTTCCGCCTTCTTAGCATGCCTTCGTGGTGTAATGGTCAGTACACTTAGCGCGTATTCTAGAGGTCCGAGGTTCGAGTCCCGGCGAGGGCTTTGCTCATTTTCAAATCTTCTGCTTCGAAATAACCTGATGTCTCAACAAATTGTTAATTATTCTTTTATTGTCAAGGATCTTGTTGCCACAGAGAAATTTCAAAATTTCAATCAAACGAGCATACAGGTTATATATTGTTTAAAATGGTAAATGGTACAGTGCCTTCATAACGATGACTGGTTATCAAAGTATGCATAAGGTTAAAATTTTCCAATAATAGTCATGACTTCTTGGTTAACCTCTGCTAATATGCATTTATAATTGTGATAAAAGTAATACGTAAACCTCAGTGTAAAAGTAGCTTTGAGATTCTTCTTTGTACGCGGTTGTGAAAATGCAGTACTGTGTACATAATACGTAACTGCCTCTTTGCTAAGCTAAATGCTAGCTATTGGAAATAAGTTCAATCAAATGCTAAGACCCGGTTCAGCGACTCTCTGAACATTTCAGTTGTAAGATTTTGGGTACTTTTCTGTTAGCGGGGCCGTATTCAGAAATGTATGTATGTATGTATGTATGTATGTATGCATTTATGTATCTATGTATGAATGCATGTATGTATATGCATATGTACGTACGTATGTATGTGTGTGTATACACACACATATACCCACATACTTATATGCATACCTTTCTGAGTTCGGTCCCGATAGCAAAAAAGTACAGATTTCTGCTAACATTTTTCTAGTTTTTGAAGTTTTATTTTAATTTTACGCTTTTCTTTTTAATTTGTTTATCGCTTTGTATAGCTTCTCTTTTAATAATAAACAGCACTCACTGAGAAAATTTGTGAATAGTTATACATTAACTCTTAAAAACATACTTTCATAAATACATTTTTAAAATGTTCACAGCAACGTGAAGTAATAAATTTTTTAACATTTATCTATACTTTTTTCTGAGCTGTGAAGCAAAGTAGGACACTAAGAAAAAGCGCGCATTAAAAAAAAAATTTGTTTTTTTCAAATGAGTTTTTGAATAACACTATATTTAAACACATGTTTCGAAGCGAAGCAAAACAATCTAATATCACTGCCCTCCTACACCGCCTTACCTTTTATTTAAAAGAAATTATTCTGTAGCTGTACAATTTAAATACTTCAACCATAGTTTTTTTTTTTTTTCAAATCATCAAAGCTGTGACGAGAGGGAGTTGGCGATCTGTTGTACGAAGGCCGTCACTCTGAAAGTAGTTCAGGGCCGCCTGGAGCTTCTAAGGGTGGACATTTTATGCTTCTTTGTTTGCATTTTTTACTCTTATAAGATTCTTTGCTGTTATGTAGGAATCTTCTTTTAACTATACACGTTAGAGATGAAATACCACCTTGAATTCTTTTCTCGTCATTAAAACTGGTCCTTCTTTTCAGTGGAAATCTTGAACAAAGAATATGCTAATCGAAAGTGAATTATGAAAATTTTTAAAAAATCTCGCTGTCCTTTCTTGTTTTTTCTTTTAGGATGTAGAGGAAAACTGAACAAAGAATAAGATTCCAGACTCAGTAATGTCCAATCTTTCGTATCTTTTAGTTTTCATGGCTCTGAAAAAAAAAAGATGAGCCGATGGTGGCAACGCCTGCAAAAATATGCCAAAATTCGCTTATAGAATTTACTGTTTATCAGTGACTAAAATATAACCTGTAGTGTAATTACATATGATGACATTTACTTTTTAATACAAAAGGTTTTATTGAGGGGAAAAGACAAACACAATATTTTTAACGCGAGCATTGAATTTTTTTTTATTTTCAGGCATCGTTTTTTAGTCTGATAGATATGGTGTTAGTTATTGTAAAAAGCGTAATCAAATGTTCATCTGACTTTTTTTTTAACATTTTGTGTGATTCTGGGAAAAAGTGGTTGCTTTCAGATATTCACTGAAGAGCCAAAACATTATGACCACCTACTCAATAACGCGTAGCGCGACCTTTGGCCTGTAAAACAGCTGCAACTCGCCTTGACATGAATGCCACAAGTTCTTGGTAGATGATTGGATACAGATTGTACCAAATGTATAAGGAACGGCCACGTAAAGTCGAGATATTCCGACAGGTTGGTGTTTAAACCCTGAGCTGCCGCTGCGCGACATCCCAAACGTGCTTTATCGGGATAAGATCTGGTGAGTTTTAGGTGGCCATGACCATGAAATGGAACTCATCCTTATGTTCTCGAATCACTCCAAGACAATTCGAACCTTGTGACATGAGGCATTGTCCTGCTGGGAGATTCCATTTCCAGCTGGAAAGACAGACGCCATGTAAGAGTGCGACTGCTTCGCAATCGTGTTCGGATAGTCCGCAGCTTTCATGCTGTGTTCCATCACAACTAAGGGTCCCAGATCCCCTCCCCCATGAGAACGTTCTCAAAGCATAATACCGGTACTACTAACCTGTGCATGACCTGCTGTACGGGGGCAGCAACTGTTGAGCTGAAAGACGGCGTACTCTGACATGGCCATCAACGCGATGCATGAGAAATCGTCCGATCAGGCAACTATCTTCTACTTATCCATGATCCAGTCTGGAAGTTTCCGGGCCCACTGTAGGTGTAATTGACAATTTCGCTTGAACAACAGTGGCACACGAGCGGGACACTTTCTGCGCAGTCCCATATCCAACAGTGTCAGCTGAACGTATGTGTTTGGAAACACTTGCACTTGGACCTTCACTGTACTGGACTGTCAACTGAGCCACTGTCTGGCACTGACTTGTTGCAGCTGCTAATGTAAGAGCTGCTCTTAACATGCTGCATTTTCAAATTAATTAGCAAAGCTGTCTTTCTTGGGAGAAGCATTAATTAGTTTTGTTAGTTGCTTTTAGTGTTAAATAGGCATGGTCAGTTCATTAGAGTAAGTAGTTTTGTACTCACTAAAACTCACACTGTTAAATCACATTTTCAAATTCAGCCCCATGCGCACACCCCGTCTTTCATGTTTCGGCTTTGCGATTAGTTGCATCCATTCGTTTTGAAAATTGCAGCCTGGATACACCTATGCCAGATAAATGGAATGCAGAGCCTGAATTATTTAGTTTCTTGTAAATAACAATTTGTGTTAAAAATATTCTTTTACTTTTTGCTTTCGGAGCTGGCCAAACAGTTACCTTCAGGCTCTATATGGATGGTAATATGTTTTTTCATGGCTTGTGTGCAATGTTAATAAAATGCATTACTATTATTATTATTATTATTATTATTACTGCTGAGCGCGAACTTGTTGAGTATATTTTATATATTTTTTATCAACTTGTTCAAAGCATCAACCTCATCGAGGGAAACTGAATTTGTTGAACTTACTGCTTAACATGAGTTACCATAGTCTTTAAAAGCTTTAAAATTTAAAGGCATGAATATTATATTGAAATCTCAAAATGGCAGTTTGAATTTTCTATGGGAAGTATCTCTTATTTTTTATTTATGTAGGTGTCCACAGGCCAAGGTCGTGGCTACGGTAAAGGGTATCTGGGCATAACTTTAATTCTATAACCCTAATAAATAAAGTCGAATTACATAAGAAGATATCCTGTGGTTTTGATGGTAACCCTGTCAAGTGACGTAGCAATAAAGAGACTGGATAGTGAAGTCACGTGACGGCAAAAAATCAGGAGATTGGGGAAAACATATGATGTAGCTGTAGATGGAATAAAAGAGTACCAGAGTTAGCAGACTTTCAGGGGAATGTAAAGTAAGTCTCAAAAACCAGACGGTTTAGAAGAAATGAATCGAAGAAGAGGAAGGGGTAAAAGGTCATCTGCAAGAATGATTTATAAATGCATTACTAAAGGGGCTAGTTAATGTACTAAATATTCATTATTATCATTGCCATTTATTTCCGCTAACATTTGAAAGAAATATAGAACTTATCGATTAAACTATTGAATCTTAAGTGCTGGTGTAAATCTATTGACTATGGAATTGTAACATTAAATTCAATGAGTACCAAATGCTAAGTAGTACTCGATACGTTAGCAAAAAACAGGGCCGCTGCAGCAGTGGTTGTTTTAACTCTTTTATAAGTTTCTAGTGTGTCACTTTGAAGGGTCTTAGCAAAACTAATTCCAGGATTTTTCTTGGCTAGTTTATGTCTGGTAAATTTGGGGCAACCTCCTTACGAAGGCGGGTGTTCTTCCGCCCCACAGATTGGCTTTTCAATCCAATTGATCAATTGGCTTTTTAATCCGCAAATTGGCTTTTCAATTTTTCTTTAACTAAGGCATCCTGGGTTTTATGCCCTTGTCCACATTTAACGCATCTGGGCTTAAAATGACACATCTACGAAGATTGATGCCGCAACTAACAGTTGTAGCACTGGGGAAATTAATTCTGAGAGTTATATTTTTCTATTTTGATATAAAAAGGGAAACCTTTTAGGTCGTAAATGCTTTTCAAATCCTTCTGTTGGCACCAATAGAATTAGAAATAAGGGTATGGGTCTCTTCGTTCGTCTTTTGGTGAGCTGAGGAATTCTATTAGCTGAAAACCATTTCTTTCAAGTGAATCTCTAATCTTTTCCATGAGAGGGAAACCCTGTAAGTAACATTTTAACTGGTCTTCTGATCTTTGGATTTACTATGCAGTGTTCCATTTTCTTTTCCCTAAAAAGAGAGGTTAATTTTCTGTGATCTATTTCTC
>KK116685.1:375326-386301 GCA_000611955.2 Stegodyphus mimosarum | reverse complement strand
TCTAGATTTTTCCGCTATTCGTCGGTTTTGGAACTTGACCGCCAACTCGAAGAGTTCCTGCAAGGAGCTTGGATTTCGGATTTCCATAAAGTCTTGGACAGCAGGTAGTAATCTGGGTAAGATTATTTCAATTACCTCATTATCGGGTTTCTTTCCATACAGCATATTTACCAGCTTGATTTTTCGTAAAATGAACTCTGTTAACTCTTCGATGTTTCGCTGATAAAAACTGTAAAGTTCAGCTTCCAACTTTGCTCGGTCTTTCACTATGGGAAAGGCTTTTAACAACGATTCTTTAAAATTTTCAAATGTGTATTCTTGACCTCCAAATTCTCCTAATAAAAATTTTCCAATATTTTTCCACCATAGTGCGACCTGTCCTTTTAACGCAGACGTGGCGATGGCAACTTTTTTCATTTCGGGCACAGGATACAGCTGGAAATGGCTTTCCAGGCCTTCTAGAAATATTGCTACAGAATTTTTTCCGTCAAAATTGACGGTTGGCTTGATAGATGCCCTCATATTTTGGATTAAATATCCGAACCCTTCCAACTGGTTAACCATAACTTGCTCTTGAAATTCTACAGGAGTTTCCACCAAATTATCGGCCATTCGAGTTCGTGAGATTTTCGGGCGCCAAATGTGAGATCTCTCTGGCCCAACTTGTCAGTCACTGGGATAGTGAGTCACAAAAACGTGCAAAGGGGTTGAAACCCTTTTATTGTACTTTTAAAATTACAACTGCGTCTACTCGACGCTCACAAACTGCGCCAACTCGGCGGTTGAACTAAAAGTAAGGTAAAACTGAAAATAAGAAACTAGATGAACAAATGTTAAACACTACCGACGAGGCTCTGAGATCTTAACTAACCGCGTTTTTAATTATCGCTGATATTCAGCAAGATTACTGATTTAACAGTTGAAGGTCTAGCACTTCTGCAAAGCTAGGCACAAAGGCCGACACGCGCTGATCTAAACTCTACAGAGCAACTTCTCAAGCGTAACTTCAAAGCAAGACTTTTTCACGCTCGTTTCGTCTACTATTTAACTCAACTAGCTTCCGCTAAATTTGAATAAACTGCGCGTGCTACTGTAATTTACATACTCTGGCACGGGCATTTCTAGGGGAAAAATGAAGGCTAAAAAGGAAAGGAATATGAACTTAAAATAAATGTTAGTTAAAATAAATATAAACCCTACAAGGCATTTATCTATATTTACATATGAATTATCTAGAAACTTGCAAACATTGAGAACTTAAAGAAGACGAAATCAACTAACGAGTTGTGCGTAGTACATCTCACCAGGTAGGTTTACCCAAACTCCTATGCTAAATAGCCTTTCGCGTAAAGAGTTTAAAATTTTACCCGATTTTATTCCGACATTGTATTTTAAACTGAATTTTCAGTTGAACGCAAATTGAGCATGTCAGGGGGAACGCGAACATTTGTTTGCATTAGCATTCATCTGTTTTTGAAATGGTTTACAACTGAACGCAAATTGAGCGTGTCAGGGGGAAGGTGAACATTTGTTTGCATTGGCAATCATCTGTTTTACATAAAAACTACATCTTAACGTAATTTCTTTTAAGAATGCCTCCTAGAAAATACAGCACTGAAGAGGAGACAAAAGGAGCTAAAGCTGCACAAAAACGGCTTTCTCGACAAAAAGAAACCACTGAGCAGAGAAAGAAATGTACAGCCAGTGGTTTCTTTCATTGCACTCTACTTTAAGCAATTAAGCAAGAAGGGAGAAACTCCGTGGAGCAGTAAGCAAAGGAGCGTCCTCGCCGCCTGCCCTGGGTAATTCAGTTTGAATTAGCAGACATCGTTGCACAAATCATTTTAATTACAATTTATAATATCTAGAACAGCGGTCGTTTCGTATGACCGCCGGGTTTTCTAGTTAAATAATATAGCTGATTTTTTTACCCTTTTATTTTACATCAATTGTATACACAATGCATTATTGTTAAAACGGCGCAAAGCTCTTTTACTGTTTTAAAAGAATTTATACGTTAAAACGGACGATTATAAAGCTTGTGATGCAAGAAAGCTCAGTTTTCACTTATTGTTTATTGCATATCAGTGATATAGTAACGCATAAAACAAAGAATGTTGAAAGGAAAGAATATTGTTAAGAGAAACCCAGCTGTGGTAAGAGAGCTTTCCCGCAAAGCGGGGTCAGGGTTGCCAAAAAGTAGCAAAGAAAGGCAGGATTACCAGGTAAGGCGCAAAATCGCCCAGTTGGACACAAAATTGGTTATATGCCATAGATGGGGTGAAAACATTCTAGAACGAATTCTTAGCGGTTTCCTCAAAAATGTTCTGAAAACTACATATACCTTGCCTGTACGTGGAGTGTCTAGAGTATCAAGAGCATGCTGAGTTTAGTAGTAGTGTTTTGTGCTCAGAGATTAGCTTGGGAGCGACCGAACAGAAACGGAAGCCGTACTTTAGTGCTTTGCCGTGAAGCTGTCTTCAACGTTTTAACCGAAATACTGGCGAATATATTGTATTTTAATTCTTCATCAAGTGGTAGCGTCAATTGGTCCAAATACATGAACCCGTAGAACGCGACAATATTGTGAGCATAGCATGATTCTTTAACAACGTAAACAAGAAGGCTGTACAAGTGGAAAGAAAATTGCTCACATATTTTGTTAACAATTTGGTTGGTTATGCATTCGTTAATGTGAAGAAAAATTTCTAGAACGAGCAGTATGATAAGCAAACAAATAGACTACTGGGAGAAGAAATAACTCTTTTTTTTTGTAAAACTTTAATGAACATTTTTAATGAAGTCTTCAGTTACGCCGCCAGAAAATTCACAAGAACTTATTTCTGTGATGAAAATAAGATATATGCAATTAAGGTAAAGGCATTAAATGACTTGAAAGCATGTTCACGCAGTTAAGCTGAACTTTAATATCGAATTTTTACGCTGCTCTGATTGATTATCTATTTATAACAAAAAACACAAAGGCTAACTATGTTAGAAGGAATGATTTTCTAAGAAAAACTGGCTCATATTCAGTTACACATTGGCAAAACACATTGGCATGGTAAAATCATATCGTATCGCTGGATTTAACCCCAGCCTTATCAACTCAACTTAGGGTTAGTAGAAGTGAGTGTAACAGCAGCGTGATAACTGCGAGCTTAGCGAGAGTGTAAAAAACACCTAACAAACCCTCTTAGGTAACCGTTAAAATCTGAAACCTTTCAGATTTTTAAAAAAAATTTAAGTTTTAATAGTTATTATGCCTTTTATTTAATTATATGAGTTAGCTTCATTGTCGTTAAGTATTAGTGTTTTACATCATAGTTCAGGTTCATTCTTCAGGTTATTCCAGTGTTTGAATCTGGCATATTAATGGTTAATGAAATAGTAATGTAATAATGAAGAAGGAACATTCATGCAATCAGAATTAATGATTATTTACTCGTAGTTGACGGACCAGACAACAATATTTATTTAAGCAATAATAATTTGAAAAGCAATTTATCGTTTTTCGATGAAACGGAATGACAAAACCAGCGCACCAATCATACATTGTTGCCAAAAAACTTGATAAAAGCTGAATGAAAGTATATTCTGTAGTGCGAATAATTTGGAATGTCATTATCAAGGTGTTTCTTAAGTGAAAAATGTCTTCGCAGAAAGGTTAGATGCATTGAAGTGTAGGAAGAGTAGACAGTTTCTGGTTTTTCCCACAATTTTAAAACTCATGCGGTTTTCCTAGGACCAATTAAATTCTTCCTTTTCAGTTCTTTCAATTTTTTTTTATATAAGAACTAACAGAAGCTTTGTTTTTAATCCAGTATCCAAGGAAATCTTGAAGGGATTTCCGTAATGCACTGAGATTACTTGCATATTCCTTTAATCCTCTTCTCGTCTGAGAATAATTTTTATGGATTTCCTTACGTGAGCAAATTTATTAATTTAACCTTTGATAATACTTTATCCATTATACAAGAAAGCATCTTTGTTTCAAGACAGCAATTTATTCTCCTAGTTACTCATTTTATTTATTTATTTGTTTGTCATTCATATTGTGTCAAATCTTTTATATCGATGTGCAATATTTCACTATTTAAAATTAAAAATGCACTTTTAATAATCTATGAAAATCAAACTTACAATTTTCTCCGTTAACTTTTATGTCCTTAAATTTTAATTATTTAAACAAGTCAACAATTAAGCGTAAGCAACTTATGTTAAATAGGACGATTACTATAATACTAAGTTTAATTATGCTATTAACAGACTGAGTTTCGCTCAGACGGTATAGTGCTTAGGCAAGTCTACTGCGGTACTGAAGGGTTTGGATTCGAATAACGGAGAGGGCATGGAAGTTTGTAAATGTATAGTGTCTTTGCGACATGGGGGCACTCTAAATATACGGCGAGCTGAAAGTCCTCTCGTGTGATTTGGTGGTATGGGAGACCCTTGTACCACTGCCCTAAGATGCTCTTCCTGAAAACTGGGATGGAAGAAGAAGTCCAAACTCCTTGAGTCTGCGGCAACCATTCTTCCATGAAATACATGGACAACAACAGCAACAGACTGAGTGAATTTATTTTTTTTACTCTCGGTTTCTCATTGAAAGTCCAGCAACATTATTCGCCCTGATCTGAAATCCTGTTTTCCCGTCTTTTTAAAAATTTCTTTAATGATCTAACGTTGCGCATACCTCAGAATTGGTTCATTTAAATATACTGACAAGAACTCAGTGGTGTCGGATGTATACAATGTGAATTTTTTTTCTTTATTTTTGAATGTACCCGAAGGGAAAAAAGATCATCTTCGACTAAATTTGATGCAAAATTTTCAGGTATAATGTATTAAGCACATTGCAGCTAATTTGTAACGAAATTCACAAAAATGCTCACTGAATCAAGAAATATTTACAGAACATAAAGTGCATTATTAAAATTGTTATTCGTAGGTTCCTTTTTGAATTGAATTATGCATGTATGATTATGTATGATTATGTATGATTAGCAATGTACAAGCAAGTTTCTTCAAGTAAAGCGGCTATTTTAGTAATAATAAAATAGGATATACATAACAGGCAAATATTAATTATTTGATACTTAAATAATTCTTCATTAAGTTACTTCGTTGAATAATTACCATCTGTTTACCATGCCATCAGAAATAACCTAATATCTCTACAGTATGAAATTTCTCTACAAAAATGTATCCCTCGTAGGAGACCTTCGATGGTGAAAAGAAGAC
Source organism: Stegodyphus mimosarum (assembly GCA_000611955.2). Taxonomy (NCBI): domain Eukaryota; kingdom Metazoa; phylum Arthropoda; class Arachnida; order Araneae; family Eresidae; genus Stegodyphus; species Stegodyphus mimosarum. The sequence continues at coordinate 381,057 of KK116685.1, read as the reverse complement.
AAGAGTCATTTGGCTCTGCAGCAGCTAGAGTCGTCACGTGTCTGGGGCTATCTGTACTACTAAAGAAAAAACCAGGTATGTATAAGGTATTTCTCCCACCTTCTTGGCATGCCTTCGTGGTCAGCACATTCGGCGCGTATTCGAGAGGTCCGTGGTTCAAGTCCCGGAGAGGCCACTGCTCATTTTTCATCTCTTCTGCTTCGAAGTACCTAATGTCTCTACAGTGGCGCCCGAACTAAAAAAGGTGTTGGATAATGATACTCCACAATCAGAATTTGGCGACTGAATCCCCAGTCGCCCTTTAAAAGGAGGAGTATATAAGATATTTCTTCCGCCTTCTTAGCATGCCTTCGTGGTGTAATGATCAGCACACTCGGCGTGTATTCGAGATGTCCGAGGTTCGAGTCCCGACGATGGCATTGCTGATTTTTCATGTCTCTTGCTTCGAAATAATCCAATGTCTCTACAAAGTGCTAAAGAATAAGTGGCCTTAATAAGCTAGATAAGAAAGATAAGCCTGTGAGAGCGCATGACGTGGTTGAACTAGCAGGTGAAACTTCAAGAAAGGGAGGTAAACGTGGGAAGGCCATTGTCTCCTGCCCTGCATGTGTGCCAATATAATGGAAAGCGACGAAATACAGAAGTTTCGTTACGCAAAAAAAAAACAAATAAATTTAGCAGTCAGGGCTAGATTTCGAGGCTTTGATCTGTAAGCATGTGAGTAGCAAATGGTTCGATCAAATTATCTTCTGAAATGATTTGATAACTAAGAACTTTTGAAAAATTTGCAGCATCACAGCTGAGTCCAGTTTTGAAGAAGCGCTTATTAAGTTTATGTGGTCCATCATTGGGTTGATTTTTAAGTCGTCATGGATAAGTTTGTTTCTAATCAGGTAATGAGCATTTAAAATTCTTCCCAGAATCTTATTCTGTACTACTTGAAGTTGGTGGAAGTCTAACTTTGAGGCTGACGCTCAGGCTACAAATGCGTAGCATAGAATTGGCGTTAAAATGCATATATGTCTCTTTCTCTTTTGCTGATAGACAGTCCAGAGTAATTTCCTAGGCGTACAGAAAATTGGTTAGCGATATCGCAGGCTTTTCCTGTGTGTCCTTTGGTTAATGATAACCCCTAGATTACTTACATTATTTGCATTGTTCGCATTTTCCCCAAAATTGTAGAGGTTATTCAATGCTATTTTCTAAATCTTGTTGGAAAATGGCCCCATGATGACATGCCATGAAGGGTAATGCAACCGGCGCAAGATGGTATCAACATATCGTGAGCTGTTAAAGATGTACGGAGGATGACTAAAGATAATCTGCTGTCATAAGAAATAGCGCCCCACGCCATCAGACCAGGGTTATGGCTGTATGCCTTTGTAAAACAAAGGCTGATTGGGACCGCTGGCCCCATCCTCTGCAGATACGAACACGGTGGTCATCTGCTTCAAGAGTGAAGCGGGATTCATTGCTGGACATTATACAATGCCAGTCTGATGGCAGCCATGATGATCGACTTCGACTCCACTCCAGACGACTCCGCCGATTTTGTGGGGTCAAAGGCAAACGTCTTAAAGGCCACTGTGAGCGTAACTCCGCCTCAGATAAGCTCCGTGAGATGGTGGACGGTACCACGAAAAGTATAGATGTAGCTGTAATGCGTTGAATAGCCGACAATGATACCATTAGGGCGGTTCGGGCCTAGCGAACAATCACCCTAGCTTGCCTCGCGTTTGTGCTCCTTGGCATTCAGAGCCTTCGTTTCGTCGGCAATTTCCTTGTAGCAGCCATTGCTGCCAACATCTTTGCACAGCAGTGTATGTACGCTGCAGATGGCGGCCTATTGCTCGGTATGACCACCCAGCTTCACACAACCCTACAATGCGAAGTCGTTTAGTTATCTATAAGGTCTTAGACATCGTCGTAATGGCATCTTTAGTTGCTTCTTTACGGAATTACAATGGCAGCAACAAAAAAAGAAGATAAATTTTCCGCCTTTGTTATTGGTTTTATACTTTGCGAATTGCGTACTAGAAACGCGTGCTATGATCGCAATTCCTGTTCATTTGCCTTGAAACGTTGATCATTTGCATGTTCGATCAAGATGTTTTTGCATACTAAATTTCGTCACGATTGCAAAAGTCCTTCTTGGTGCTTCGACTTTTTTTTGCAAAAGAGTGTATAATTGCTGAGCTTCAAATATTCCAGACCAACTACAAGAAAGCAGTATAAGGTTCAACTCATTCGGGCTGTAGAAAAACGGATACTCCCCTGAAGGTTGTTATCTGTGGTTTGTCTGTTGATTCTGGCCCTGGGAAATTGAAACGGAACTTATTGCCAAAGAATTTCGTGTTCTAAAGTTTAATCAATTTACGAAGACAACTTAAGACTCTGTGACGAAGCTTCCTGTATTTTTCGTTTTGGTGAAAAGAACGGACAAGGACAAAAGCTTCTACTCCCTAAAAACGGTCTTAGACCTGCATGTGAAATTTATAAGTTATATAGCGAGTGAAAATTCCATGATTTGTTTTCGCTGTTAGAGATTTGGCCAGGGTCAGATCTTCTGCAACAACCCTTCCAGATGCATGAAGTGTGGTCAGGGTCACCTGACCTATACATGTACTCTTCCTAAAGAACAGAAGTCAGCATGCGTCCACTGTAAAGTGAATCACGTGGCCTCATCGAAAAAAAGTGAATTCTACCCCAAAATTCGCATCAAGAACAAAGCTCCCAGGGAGACCGAAGAATCTTGCTGATAATGATACTCAGAACCATAACATCCCTGCATCTGAAAAAAAAAATATATATATGGACATACTGAGTGTTCACTCCAACAAGAACAGACTAAAATTCCTAAAAACCTGAAGATCAACTTAAATATGGATGAAAGAATAAATAATTTCATCAGCAAACTCATAGAGATTACAAAAAAATGTAAGAAGATTAAAAATCACTGAGTCAGAAAAGTTTTTGCTTGCACTTAGTATTACAGATATGATTTCTGGAACAGAAATTATACTTCCTTGTTAGATGAATGCTGCTTTGGAATTTCCTTGCAATTTATTTCCCATTATCTCAGATCTTCCTCCGGGAAATAAGTTCAGGAATTTTTTACGTGATGTACTAAAATAGCGTTATTTTAAAGAGCCCATCGCACTTTTCTAGCGGTATTCTCGTGGCGGTATTTGAATAGACAGATAGATAGATTTTTAGTTGACAAAACTCAATCTAAACTATCCTCTCTGAACATATATTACACAGGCATCGCAACTGCTGTTGTAGCAACAAACTGTGTTATGGAATTTGATAACATGTTTGTTGCTAATTTTATTATGTTTTCATTTTACTTCAATAAAAATGCAATATCTGAACTAACTAAATTAACGAGAACTATGTTAGGAATTCTATTTTAAGCAAACAAAAGGCACAAAATAATTATTTTGTTTTATTTTTATAGTTATTGTAATCAGACACGTAAAGCACACTAGAGTCTCTGTTTTAATACACAAAAATATAACCAAGGATAAGCATTTAGTTTATAAGCAAATGTAAACAAGGATAAACAAATAATTTTCTTTATATTATATTTTTTAATTTTGATTAGTCCAAAGGGGCTTTGTCCCTGAAGGACTATTGTTTTCGTTTTGGCATTTTGCGTTGATTCACTGTAAATGACCGAGTCACTTTTCAAATTGTTGCCATCAAGCTTTATCGCGCTGTATTATATTTAAAGAAATTAAACAATGAAGAATCTGCATAAATGTATGTATGTTTCTCGCATTGTGATAAAACAACGGTACCTAGAGCCATCCAGTTTTGAATAACGTACGTATCCACCGGAATATGGGAATCTGGAAGCCCAAATTTGGAATTTGTTTTATTATCTATCTCATATTTTGTAAATCTTTACTGAATTTTTGGTTTAAAAAACTGCGATTTCAAAGCGGGCAGTGGCAACACTGTACGGAATAAAACATTTTTATCTCCAGCGCGCGAGCCTATAGAAAATTCTAAAGATATGCTGTTTTTAAATATTTTTAGCTGTGACGGGCGTTAGCCCAAATGCTGTCTAAATGTGTATATGCGTGATATAAAATCTGAAAGCTTTCAGATTTTTTTTTAAATTTTAATTTATTCATTTTGTGTGTGTGTGCTAATGCTATGCTTTTTTTATAGTGGTAAGCCGTATTCTAAGTGTTGCTATTTTACATGTTACAGACGCGTAATTTGACATTGGGATTCCTCCCCCCTCTTCTTATGGGCAATTTTCTGTCATTCCTTTTTGGTCTAATGAACATAAGCAAAGCCATGCAGTCGGCTCGTAAAACGACAAAATCTAGAGAAATGGTTTTTTTTATCTTGCTTTCGGCCTAGGCAGTTTCTTTAGTTCTTAGAGGATTTTCTTTGCTTAACTTCTTATGTATTAAAACCGGAATTTCAAGTAAATAATCAGTATCATTTCTAATGTACGTTTAAATAATAATATCAGATCTTTTCCGTTTTAAATCTTATCAACAAACAACAAATGTTTATAGATGAATAGCAATCAAAGTTAATCAGTTTATATAAAAGCTCAAAATTCAATTTGTTTTTCCTCGCGCATTATTTTCTGAAAATGAAAACGATTTAGACGTTATAGCTTGTAAATGACAAGCAGACAGCAATGAGAGCAACACGAAAAATAGATATAAATGTACACAGTTCAGAATAATTCATTTCAATCATGATGCAATTTATTTATTTTATTTCTAGTATTTTATTAATTTGGGCATTTATACTGTTGCTTTTAGCAGTATATGCTGTAAAAATAGAAGTGTGAAGAACATATATCAAATGAATAGTATGAAGATATTGTTACGAATTTCACATTTATTTGGCTATTTATTTAGAATTGTAATTAAAATTCCTTTTTATTTCCCCGTACAACGCAGACGATTTTTGAAGAGAAAGCTACATCGAAAAAAAAAATAAAAGAGCGCGTGCATTTAATGCTTAATAAATAAATATCTCGTAATTACTGTTGCCATCCAGAAATATCTAGAAAAATCGTGATTGTTGTACTGATAATTAAAAAGCTTATAAAAGCCGAGTTGAAACAACTCATCTCAGTTGAGTTAGTGAGTTGAGTTCAGTTGCTAAAGAAAGTTGGTCGAGTTGTTGGATTGTTTTTGTGCGGCGGAAAGATTCTATGCAATTCTTCTCTCGTATATAGACTGTGGATACACGATTATTTTTGTGGATTAATGTGTTTTTACCTGCGATTGATGTTGTGTGACTCTTTGCCATTTTAGCACGTGGCGATGGAAAATCAAGATTTTCCCCCGCTGGGGAATGGAAAAGAATTAAAAGAATGTGCAATTGAGTTAACAGCAGAAATGATTGATTTCGGTGAAAAAGTTTTGGATCTGAACTGGCAAGAAATATTGTTTAAGGATATATGGACGCTGGATGATTATTTCTTTGGATTGAATCAAATCCATAACATCGAAGTTGCTGTCCGTTTGAAAGATTCTACAAAAACAACGTTACATTCTGAGTTGGATACACAGCTGCAGGAAAAATTATTGGATGAATGGAATAAATTCATGGGAGTTACCACAGGATTAAAGTCACTATTTACAGGTAAGTGCGAATCCTTTGGTAATCTCAATCCGATATATTGTAATAAATCTAGAAATGATATTGCTAAGGATATTTTTCATAATAATGCTAGTATGCTTAAAAGTGC
>KK116685.1:341126-375214 GCA_000611955.2 Stegodyphus mimosarum | reverse complement strand
TGTTGTAATGACTTGTACGACAATTCTGTTGCATTATTGTATTTTGTATTTATCAAGTGTTATTTGCATTGTATTCCTCTCCTGTTCTATATTTTTATACATTTAATCGGATTGAGTGCACCTCTGTATTCGCATGTTACCTAACATCATGATTTTTTTTTTCTTTACGCATATAATTAGTGTGTCACCAGTTCAGCGGCCTTCTCTTTCTAAACAGGCATTTTCTGTTTTTTCGTGGGATTTTGAATGGCTTTATTTACTTTTAAATTTTACTTTTCATAGGGCAAGTTATTGATAATAGCCCCGCCTTCCTTTTGTTTTTACTTACTTTAATTAGTACTTTTCATATGTATAATTATATATTTTAAAAAAATCTATTATTACTTATTTTTAAGTTATTTTGTACTTGCCAATTTATTAGAATCATACTTATGCATTCGATGAGGGGTAGGGTCCTTTGACCCATGCACCCTGGTTTTCGAACCACTCTCCTCGCCATTCTCATCTCAGTTGTTGTTGTTGTTGCTGTGGTAGTTGTAGCTGTAAAAAAAAAAACGAACTGCTGTTTGTTTACTTAATGCTGTAGCGATTTCGCTGTGAGATAGAATTATTTTATCTGTTTTGAACTGACTTTTTGCTAAACGTTTGAGATATTGTTATATTGTGCGAATATCTGTGAAGAAATATTTCAGCATTTTAATTTATTTCTTGTGAAAAGAATAAATTTTTGTTAACTTTTTACGACTTGTGCATTCAATATATAACGAAACCGTACGCACGTAACAATATGAATGTGTACAATTCAGAATAATTAATTTGAACCATCATGTGATTCATTTATTTTATTTCGAATATTTTAATAATTTTTTCATCAGTTTTGAAAGGTTATGTACTTGTATATTGTTATTTTTCTACGTCTATGAAAAGGTGAGACATTGTGAAAAATCCTTTACCGATTCATAGCGTGACACATTATAATGTTTGTAGTTGATTTAGAGTTGATCTTTCAATCGAATACATTACGCTGTACTATAATAAATTATAAAAATTTTATCTTATTACAGCAAAAGGACGTTAGCACAGAAGGGCTATTAATTTCGTTTTGGTATTTTGTGTCGTTCACTACAAAACGGCGTTTCACTTTTCAGATTGTTGCCACCAAATATTAGAGCCCTTCATTATATTTAAAAAAAATTATATCTACAGGAACGTATCTATGTTTCTCGCGTTCTAAAAAAAACTGAAACTAAAGACATCAAACTTTGAGTAACGTAGTCTTCCACTCGAATATGGGCATCTGGAAGCCCAAATTGGAGTTTGCTTTAACATCCATTTCATATTTTGTAACCTTTAACGAATGTTTGATTAACAAATTCAACGATTTTAAAACAGTGAAACAGTGAAATTGTTTAAAGCGTTCCGTTAACAATAACATCGCGTTCATCTACAAGCATGCGTATTTTACGCGCGAGGTTTCTTTACATTTCTTTCTGGCATTATGTTGGTTGTGTAGCAATGTAAAGACGTTACAATGTCTAACGGTATTTTGCGTTGAATGACTTTGAATGTCTGTACCACTTTTCAAATGACATTTTGAATCCCTGTATATTTAGAGGACTATTGTTTTCGTTTTGCGATTTTACGTCGGAAACATTAAAAGTCTGTATCACTTTTCAAACTGTTGCCACAAAATATTGCAGCCCTGTATTATATTTAAAGAACTTAAATAATGAAGAATGTGCATAAATGTATGTATGTTTCTCGCGTTGTGATAAAACGACGGTACCTAAAGCCATCGAATTTTGAATGCCGTCATCCTGCTGCGAATATAGGCATCTGGAAGCCCAAATTTGAAATTTGGAATTTGTTTTATTAACGATTTCATATTTTGTAAAACTTTAACCAATTTTTGATGAACAAACTCAAGGATTTCAAAGCTGGCCATGGCAACGTCGTACAGAAAAAAACATTTTTATCTGCAGCGCGTGAGACTGTGTGTAGGAAATTCTAAAGATATGCTCAGTTTAAAATTATTTTGCGATATTGTTCTTTAACTGAATTTTATGGTTTAAATGTGAAGAACATGATATTCAATAAATAAAATTAACATACAAAATGTTTAAAAAACGAACCTTTGGACGTAATTTAAAATCTGAAACCTTTCAGATTTTTATTATTTTTTAAAATTTTTATGTTCCCCGCTATCAGTAACTTTGGTCTTTTTTGTATTTATATTTAATTTATGATAGCAAATGCAGTATATAATTTTCATCCCAGTCGCATGTAGTATGTGGTACTAGAGTGATGCTGGACTAGCTTCTACATGTACTTGGTGAAACCAGAGGAACTTGTTACTGAGGCACAACAATTGTTAAAGTCATTTGGGAAATTTTCTTTTTTTAGTTTAATGGGTTAAATGAAGTTCAAAGAGTTGATTATTTAAGAGAAACAAAAAAATAAGAATTTTTTAGTTTGGGAATTAATAATAAAAACAACATTAAAGAATAAGATTAAAAAAGCATTGTAGAACCATTAGATTACTTTGAAAACAGAAGCCGTAAGAAATGAGCAATGCCTTCGCTGGGACTCGAACCTGGGTCTCTCGAATACGCGTCGAGTGTGCTACTGTTAAACAGCGAAAGCATGCAGAAAAGAGAGAGGAAATACCATACGTACTCCCCTTTTTAAAGGGCGACTGGGGATTAGGGGACCCAGTCGCCAAATCCTGGTGGGGAAGATTCATCATTCACCGCCTTTTACTTCGGGCACCGCTGTAGAACCGTTAGGTTATTTTGGAAGCAGAAGACGTGAAAAATAAGCAATGCCTTCACCGGGACTCGAACCTGGACCTCTCGAATACGCGCCGAGTGTGGTACCGTTACACCACGAAGGCAAAAAGTGAAGGACTTTTTACGATCCTTTAGTTCAAACTGGCTATGTCGTATCAATAGTCATCGAAGAATTGCACCAGAAATTTCCTCTAATCCCTATGTGCCTGTGCGTAATCTCAAAAGCAATCTTTATCTAAAAACTATTTTTGCTTTTTTTTTTTTCAGCAATTCAAACTCATTAAATTTTCAGCGTCTTCCTCACAATTTGCTCTCTAGCTTTCAACGCATCAGTGACTGTCAAGAAAATGAGCATCTGACATTCGGCAATCACCAAGGAACTGAATTCATCAGCATCACCGCAGACCGAAATAAAATGGCCTGGTTATATGCCATTTTTAAATTACTGAGGATTAGCATTTTTTGGGCAAAATTATTTCTAGATGAATTATGATGTTGTGAAGAGTAACTTGTTTAAACACATTCAAACGTGGCAATTCAGATCTTGTCACGAAAAGAGGAGGAGTGGGCAACTCTTAGAGAACGAGCCGTGTAGCTCTTCACGCAATCCTTTGACTGACCAAGCCAATCTTGGAACGCAACCTGTTTGTGTTGGGAGGGAAGCGAAGAATGGGGAGGGTGAGCAGGAAAAAAGCCGATGTAGGCCAAGAAAGGTAAAGCGCTCGGTCCCGTTTGGGAAATAGGACAGCGACTTTCTCTGGTTCGGGAGATGTCGTCTGCTGGTTTTCTTCACTTTCGAAACAACTCTCACCTCCGGCTGGGAAGGGAAGAAACGAAGTTCTTTTGCTCCTCGTGAACCGTGCAACGAGTTCTCTTCGAACGTAAGAAAATCAGCTGTTGGTGGAAGATTTATAGGATTATTTTCTTCCCTCTTCTTTTGTGGTTCCAAATTATGATCATCTTGCAAGATTCCTCGTGGATTATATTACAAAGGAACGCATTCGGAATTTGAATACAGGTATGTTCTATTAGAAATCTTTTACCATTTAACACGTTTGTAGATTACTTAAAGAATTCGTTTTATATATAAGTAAAAGGAAGTTCTTTCAAGCTTCTTGAATTAGTGAAAATTTTAGCTGCTTATTAATCAAATAACTAGATGTGTTAATTTTAGCAAACTTATTGGTCAAACAACAATGCTTCAGCAAATTAATTGCCAAATATACGAACAGTTAGCCCAACTTGTTTACCATTTCATGTCTCCGTAACATCTTTTATTTAAGAAGGAGCGCTTTCTGCATATGTATGTTGGAATGGTGTTGAGTCTTTCCCATTGCTCGAAACGCCTACCAATGGGCCGCATAGATAAGACCACTTAACACAGGTAGTTCGACTCTGTTTTAAATGTGGCCAAACCGGCTGACTATGTCAGTATTTTTGTATTTGTAATATGAAAATGAGTCATTTTCCCTAGAAAGTACTCCCTAAATTCATATCTTATTTGGCAAATAGCTTTCACGTGCTTTGTAGTAATTACAGTTGATGAATTAATCAACTGCCGGTCATAATTTCGGCAGGATTCACTCTGAATGTAAATACAAAAACTGATGTTTTTTTATGTTGTTAATTTTTTTTAGCATCTATATATATAAAGAAGAAAGTCTGTTTGTTTGTCCTCTAATAACTCAGTCACTACTGTAGCTATCGTCACCAAACTTTTTACAATTCCTTCCTGGGTCTTGGAAAAGGTCAGAGTCCACTTTTTTCCAAAAAAAGTAGCTAAAATCAGAGATATTAATTGAAAACTCGGAAAAACGATCATTTTGGCTCTCATTTTTCCGAGTGGCAACAGTCCGCATGCTGGAGATAAAAGTCTGCATTATTTTGAGAAGTGTTGCCACTACTCGCTTTCAAATCGTAGAGTTTGTTAATAAAACATTTCTAAGCTTTACGATGAAATAAAAATAGCATTGCCAACCATTAAATACATTATTCCCGATTCCAAAAATTCGTGCGAAGCCATTACGACTATTCCTATCTTTGTACGACTTTTTAATAGCCAAAATATTAATTTAAAACTCTGAAAGTGCTCATTTTTGCACTCATTTTTACTAGAGGCAACAGCCTCGCGCGTTGGAGATAAAAATGCTTTATTTCGAAAAGTGTTGCTACTGCTCGCTTTCAAATCGTAGAGTTTGTTAATCAAAATTTGTAAGTTTTACAAAATCTATACATATGAAGAAAAATATCTGTTTGTGTGTGTGTTTGTTTGTTCGCGTTATCGATTTCTGATCAACGTTTCGTCACATTTAATCGACTGAAATTGAATATAGGTGAAATATTGGACGGAACTTGAGCTTTTACGACCATTTCATTAGAAAAACGAAAATCATTAAAAGCTGCGTGCCATTGTTGTTGTTATAATGAGAGAGAATTCGTTTATTTTTCTATCCAAATTTTTTATGTGGGTTCCATATTGCATCCGACTGAAAAATGTATGACTATGAATCGTATTTTTTGCATCGTTATTAGAAAAAGTTTACAGCGATATCGTTCTCTCTGTTGATACATTACTCTCAATCTACCTTAAAACTGGCATTGGGTACTTCCACTAGTAAATTATAACTGACCACTACAGTGTGACTGAAATACCTAAAAGTACACTGTGGTAATAAAATAAACACCTGTCATCTCATTAATGACATAAACACGTGTCGGCTTGTAGCCTTTTAGAATTTTTCGAAGTCAGAAACTGAAGAAATCTGCAGTGCTCTCGCCGGGTTTTGAACTCCGGACCTGCCGAATACGCGTCGAGCGTGCTTCCAGTCACACTACGAAGGCATGCGGAAAGGAGGGAGAAAATACTTTATATGGTACTACAGGGAAATTCTGCAGAGAAATCTATTAAATGTGTATCAGATAGGAAAATCAAAGTTTACAAACTGAAGGTATTCTTTTTAATATGTGATTAAACGCAGCAGTCAGAATTAGACACACAAAGTTTATGTGGTGTTCCTTACGTATTACAAAAAGGCAGACCCATAAATCTTAGAAAGTGCATTATGAGAGCATTCCACCAAGAAAAAAGATAAACCTTTAATGCCATATCAACATAAAATACTATCCTACTACATTACCTATCTGATACACATTACCTATCTGATATTAAATTATTACATTATATATTACCTATACATTGCCTATCTGAGATTACACATTATCCTATACATTACCTATACAATATACATTATCTTATACATGTACATTATACATACATACATTACATTACATATATACATTACATTATTACATATATTATACATTACATTATTACATATATTATACATTACATTATTACATATATTATACATTACGTTATTACATATACATTACATATATCTTATATGTATACATATAGATTATACATTATCCTATACATTACCTATCTGAGATTAAAATTCGCTTCTCATGAATTCGAGTTTTAAAATACACTGATTCGAATTTACATATGAATAACTAGATTGTTATTTGTATCAAATGAAGTAATATCAAAGATTTTCGCATTTGGAATCTCTATGGAGAATATTAAATGCTATTGACAATATACTATTACACCAATTGTCGACTTGACTATGTATTCATTTTTCCCCAAGGTCTTTCATATTTTGTGTCAAATTATAGATTAAACGAAACACATTAAATTTAGTTCTAAATTGCTTTAAGAGTAAGAATAAGGGCGTTGTATGAATTCATCGGCATAACACTGGAAGAAAAGTTGAGAGATAGATTTTAGTTTATTAATTACTTTAAAGCAAGCGAAGATTATATGCCTAAGATGTACAACTAAATTTTTTGTTAATCTGACTCTTAAAAAAAGTCTGAAGCAGGATATGATTCAACGCTCTATGGATAAGAGTTGGAGAATTCTGGGGGAAGAGACAACTTTCATTCTCAGTTTTCCAAGAAAGACAGCGGTAGCTCTATTTAGACGTCTGACCGGGCAAGACTGTTTGCAAGACCACCTCCCCAGAATTGAAGTGATGGATTACCCAGACTGTATTTTGTGATTCCAATCAGCTTACGTTTTTTTTCAGATGCCCATATTCGGGTGGAAACGTATGTTATTCAAAATTCGATGCCTCTAGGTACCGTCATTTTATCAGAATGCGAAAAACATACACACATTTATGCAAATTCTTCATTATTTAATTTCTTTAAATATCATACAGGGCTGTAATATTTGGTGGCAACAGTTTAAAAAGTGAAACGACATTTAAAGTTTTCAAGGCAAAATGCCAAAACGAAATTAATACCCCTTCTGGGCTAACGCCCTTTGGGCTAAATATTCCTAATATTTTAGAGACATTAGGTTATTACGAAGCAGGAGACATGAAAAATGAGCAACGCCTTTGCCGGGAATCGAACCACGGAGCTCTCGGTTACGCGTCGAGCATGCAGACCACTACACCACAAAGGCATGCGAAGAAGGCGGGAGAAATACCTTATAATATTAGGAATTCCTTCATGAGAGTCTTTGTAAGAGGAACTAGCTTGTATTCACGTAATATCCGGATAAAGTATAGAAATGAGATAAAACCGACTGTTCAATAATCGAGAAAAGAATCGGATATAAATTACTTTCAGCCATTTGACCTCTGCTGGTGCTGAGAGGTATCGAACGATTTTTTAATTTAATTGAATATATTGCGAAAATTTTCAAAAATTTAACTCAAGTTCTACGTCTACAAGTGAATTAAAAGATGAATTGTTGTCTAAGTTTGTGTAAGACAAGTAGCTATTTGAATAAGACAAATCAGGTTAGTGCTATCTGCCTTGAAGACATTACTTCATTGTGTATATTATTAAGGAAATTGAAATTTAATGTAAGGAAAACCACAAAGAAGTGTGACGTAAGTAGTCACTTCTACCGGCAAGGATTGAATACGCGACTCAGCTATTAATAATTTGTGGTGACAGCATAATTGACGGGCTTTCGAAAGGAAGTGTGAATTTTGAAGGTAAGAATATAATTAACTATACGGTGATATTTTTAAAAATTGGAGAAAATAATATATGTAATTTACTTTGTTTTAAATATATCGTAATGGAGTAAGAAATTTGAATTCAAATTTCTGAACAATTAGAGAATTTTATACGTACACGAGTTATGTTCTATTGCTTAGAAGTAATCTACATTCATAAATCTGAAAATAAAATGCTTCATGCAAGGTTATTTTATGTTGTATTTACGAGTAATAAACATTAAATTTGTTTAATTATTTTCTAAAGCCATATGATAAAGTGACTAAGCCGGAAAGTTTTTTCTAACTAGCAAATGGGCCTGTTGTATGGAAATTTCATGAATTACCCACAGTTAAGACAAACAGGAGTCAACCTCGCTTAGAAAGTTCTTAGTAAATACATCTTTCTTAAGCAGATAATTCTCAAGATTTTTCCCTCCCGTAATAATATTGTAACCTACCTTAATTATTTCCCAAAGAAAGCCGAGAATAAAGCTTTTGCTTCAAAATAATCTTAACGCACATATTCACAAAATCACCTATCCCCATGTTTTGGAATATGACTACTTGATTGTTCTGCTTTAAGAAACTTATACTCGCATATTTTTTACCTGTAGGAATAAAAGGTAACGAGTTGGCAGATATTACAGCCAAAGTTGCTGTTGAAGAATCCAGGCAACTCGTTCCTTTGATAGATATCAACAAGGCATCAAGCAAAAAGTCTTGAATAAATGGCAAGAAATCTAGAATGCACGGTCAAATAATAAATTAAGAAGCTTGAAAACTAGTGGGGAATTGGGAAGACGTCATGTTAACTCGAATTCGAACTGGCCACTCCCGAATCACTCACAATTATCTTTTAAAAGAGAACAGTGGGCCAGTTTGTTCCGATTGTGATAATATTCTGTGTGTACGTCACTTTTAATAGCGTTTCCGAATTTTAACAGACTTAGAGTAACGAATGTGGCTTGACCGTACAATCGGAAACGAGGTCGATAATAATTTATTTCAATACGCAAAAGAAACAGGTCTTTATTATTTAATTTGATTTAGTTTTTATTGTTGTGTATTTTAATGTGTCTCATCTTTTGATGGATGTCACTTGTTGCTCAGTTTTATATACTTACTCATCTAAGCTTTCATAAATTTATTAATTGGATTTTATATATTAGCTATTTGTTGTTTTAAATTTGTGGTTGTGTTCTTTGGCACATATAACATTTCCGATTAAGCGCCCAAACATCCATTAACACCACAAACACCACCGTATATTTTACCATTTTTTTTGCTAATATTTTAGCTTGAAAAATGACAGGGAAAAATTACACGGTGCATTTCATTTCTGAAGGAAGAAATTAGATCATATACGTTGGAACATATTTCAATAGCGCATACGAGTTGATGTATGAATATTTCGATATTGTACATTTCAAAGAAGTCAGTTATTGCTTTCAGTGTTATTCCTTTTACCTCCATATTCAAGATTGCTATTATAGATAAATAGTATCAACTTTGACTACAGAGTCAAAGAAAGTATATTAGTAGAACCTGGATGATCAATACGGCGAAAAGGAGGAAATATGTTAATCAAATTTGAAATTTGTACAAGAAACTGAAAGCTTTTAATATTTAAGCCGTAATCTTGTGTTTTCCTCTGGATGTAATTAAACAAAGAAATGAAATTAAAATAAGCAATTAGCTAAGACTCAGCGGCCAAAGGATTAAAGCTAGAAAATCTCGTGATTCTGTCCTCAGTTCCGTTCCTGAAAAGTCCGATAACCTGGAAAATTCTAGTAGTTTTTCTCATGTTGCCCATCTTGGACGGTGTTTCTCTATCATGAGATGATTAAATGACCATTCGACTATTTCCGATGAATACTGATGAGGAAATACTCGGTTTTGGATAACTACATACACACGCACACCAAAATAAAATAATCTGAAATATTTCAGATTTTATATTACGCCCAAATGGAGCGTTTTATTCATGGGGGGATTCAAAATGGTATAGGAAATGTGATACAGGCATTCAAAATCATTTGACACAAATACCGTTAGCCATTGTAACGTCTTTGCGCTCAGCATAATACCAGTAAGAAATGTAAAGAAATCTCGTCCATAAAATATCCGTGCCTGAATATGCACGCGATGTTAATGTTAATGCAACGCCTTGTAATCGTTGAGTTTGTTAATCAAAAATTCGTTAAAGTTTTACAAAGTATGAAATAGGTAATAAAACAAATTCCAAATTTGGGCTTCCAGATGGAATACGTTATTCAAAATTTGATGCCTCTAGGCACCATTGTTTTTTCGCAGTGCGAGAAACATACCTACATTCATGCATATTCTGGATTATTTAACTTTTTTAAATATAATGTAGGACTCTAATATTTCGTGGCAACAATTTGAAAAGTGAAACGCCGTTTTATAGTGGACGACGCAAAATGCCAAAACAAAAGCAATATCCTTCTCGAAAATTTGCCCCTTTGGGCTTAAAAATAATTAAATAAATAAATAAAATAAAAAGCCTGAAAGCTTTCAGATTTTATATTACGCCCAAAGAGGCGTTTTTTAAAGTTTTGTGTGTTACCTTTATTTATTAAACATCATGTTCTTCGCACTTAAACCATAAAATTCAATTCAGCATCTATGTCATAAAATATTTAAAAAGAGCCTATCTTTAGAATTTCCGATACACAGTCTGATTCGCTGGACATAATTTTTTCCCCTCCCGTACAGTGTTGCCATTGCTCGTTTTGAAATCATTGAGTTTATTAATCAAATTTCGTTAAAGTTTTACAAAATATGAAATAGATAATAAAGCAAATTCCAAATTTGGGCTTCCAAATGAACCTATTCGAGTGAAGGACTACGTTATTCAAAATTTGATGTCTCTAGATACCGTTGTTTTTACACAGTGCGAGAAACATACATATATTCATGCAGATTCTTCAGTGTTAATTTCTTTAAATATAATTCAGGGATCTAATATTTGGTGGCAATAATTTGAAAAGTGAAACGCCGTTTATAGTGAACCAACGCAGAATGACAAAACGAAATAAATAGCCCTCCTGGGCAAATTGCCCTTTGGGCTAAAAACACGTTCCTGGTGTGTATCGCAAATGCAAGCCGCTTTCCTACAAGAATTAGCTTCGGAAATAATCCTTATACATAGTGATCTTCACTTTAAGGATCTTTTCCTGTCGTATATAGATTCCTAATCTGTAAGACTAAATCTACCAGCAATTAATTTTTATCTATTTTTACCAAACGCGGATGCATATTTTTGACAGATCGTCTAGAGTAAAATGCCTACCAATCACTGTGACAAAACTGGAAACACCCCTTCCCAGTTTTTGATTCGAAAATAGAAAAATTTACTTTTTTGTGAAAGCTATTATTTCGTAATAGCATCAAATGAGTATTTTTCGTTGCAGATGTTCTATATTAAATAATCTTTTTCCTGAAAACATTTCAGCCGCAACTAAAAGCATAGTTGACACACGGATTGACAAAACATTTTAAGTACACATTGTAAGCATGAAGTCTTATCAAGGCTATGTGAAGTTATTATTTATACAAAATTATTGTGTAATTTTTAATTGGGATACTGAAAACGAATACTGGGCGTAGATCTAAAATAGGCGAACAGTAACTAATGAAAACATCAATCATGTCTTATTATTAAAATAAGCTTCCCACGCCCAGTTCAGTAATTGTTGAAAACTACAATTTGAGTAAGCCCTTATTTGCATAAAATTCGAAGTTTTTGAGATTTTTCGTATAATTCCAATTATTTTTATCCAGCCCAGTTGAAATTTTGTTCCCAATGAAAAATGTAGATTACTTAAATTTCGGAGCTCCTTAATATAAATTGATATGCTAATTAGTAGAAAACTTCTCTGTAAATACGGTTTTTTTTTGTAATGTAATCCGCTAGTTGTAGGTGCTGATGGATAAACTCGAAATTTTATATGTAGATAAGTTGTGGATCTAGATTACGATGAATGTTTTTAGACATCCCAAATTTACTTTCGAAAGAATACTACAAAAGTTTTACTGATAGGCGTTGAGTTTTTAAACTTCAAATACTTTTTAAAAATACTTAAGGATATCGTTTATCAAATTTAAAATTAACACACTTGAACCTGTTTTCAGTTTGAATTTAATGAGAAGTGTTAAAATCGCGATTCTAAAATCCCTTACAGTATACTATTGAAGATCTTGGAGAATTCTAGAGAATTAAACTGTTGAAAATATTGGAGAACTGAAGAATCTTGGAGAATTTTTAAATTAATTTCTGCCATTAATTTTGAAAAGAAGAGTTAAAAAAATAAAAATCTCCAACAAAGGATTCCTGAAAAGAACTTGAATTACAATTACGAGAAGTTAAGGAACATTTTGAGTAATTCCTAACTGTTGAAAATCTTGGAGAACTCAAGAATCTTGGAGAATTTTTAAATTAATTTCTGTCATTTATTTTGAAAAGAAGAGTTAAAAAAATAAAAATCTCCAACAAAGGATTCCCGAAAAGAATTTAAATTACGATTACGAGAAGTTGAGAAACATTTTGTGTAATTTCTATTGCTAGCACAATTTCTTCATACGGTTTGATCTTTCAGGAAAAGATTAATAAAATAAACTTCTGACAAATCTCTCCAAAAATGCATTGAAAGACCTTTCATTTAAAACATTCTGAATATTTTGTGTGCTTTACCCTGAATGATAATTTAGAAAATAGATGTATTCAAACACGTTTTTTAATGCAATTTTCTTTTAATACGTAATTTTAAAAAAAGTTCCTTCTACACGATTTGTTTTGATCTAACATGATACAAAAGACGCCATTTCTAAATTCTTCACTTGAACTTAATTCTTAAAAAATATGCCTGTGTATGTAAATTTTGGATTTACATTCTTATTAAAATTCATACTTGTGGTCAAATTATTTTAATTACTGTTAAAAATTGTTAAAGTATTCCTTTTGAGATACTGTAGTATAAATATACTATCTGAAACTCGCCCGCTTTGCTCAGCGCACAATCTATTTGAATGGAACCCTACGCTTATGTGGACGAAATGTCTAATTTCGAATTGATAATTGATGTAATTTTTTTTAAAATTTAAAGTCGGGAAATATAGTGCCAGTCAGTGAATCTGTCATACACGGATTTCCACATCATCCATGAGGTACTATGTATTGGGATGCTTCTCCATTATTTAACGTGGCGGAATCCAGAGTAGGCCTTCACTACGAAAAATTGCGAGCATAAAAACTAAGGACATATTTTGAGAATTTTTTTTAATATTTGTTCATTTTTTAATTTATTAAATCAAACTTTTAATCCATTATAATTATTTGTCTTTGATTTTTTATGTATGTCAATTTTTATAAATAGCAACAACATTTTTATTTTTCATCACAATAATTTATTTCCTTTAATAATAGCATTTATTTAACTTATGATAACAGTTAAATATATATAAAACTGTAAAATAATATACTTAAATTTATTAAACTTCTCTGTAGACAGCATTCTTTGTACATTTTTCTTGTCGAAGAACGATGAGATCCTCAGGTGAACTTACTCTTGAACACGTCACGTAAAATTGACCATGACAAAGATAGTAATTTTGTAAATCTACACCAGCTAATTTTAAACTCTGCTCCTGTGCTTTATTGATAGTCATCGCAAAGCAAACTCTAACCGGAAACTGCAAACGCTTAAAGATTTACGTAAAATAAAGTTAATTACGTAATTACGTAAAATTACGTAAAAGGATTTACATAAATTCATTCTTAATGCGTGTCTACATCGTAGAATGAGTAACTATGCAAAATTTCAAGTCATTCGGGTATATAGTTTCGGAGATCTCGTGATGAGTCAGTGGTATTTCGCTTATATATAGAGAGAGATAATCAGAAATGAATAAAAATTGCTTCATTTGCTTAACAAAACATTACTTTCATATGCTAGCGACAATACATTTAGAAAGTTAAAATTTAAGTTGACGATGAATGGTAAAACCTAATAGAAACATTTTAATGAGATTGTATTTAATGCAATGTTTTGCTGTAATTATTTAATTCAAAACTGAGTACAGAAAGTGATTAGAAAATGCTAAGAAACAGTATTTAATCAATAAGCGTACACAGTCGAATTCCGATATACTAAATTGAAGGAAGCAGAGAAAAAAATAAAAAATAAAAAATTCCATTTCCTGACACTTTCGGAAAATTGCACATAAAAAATCCGCTAGAATTATATTTTTATACTTATGCAGTTTAGTTTAGTTTAGTTGATTAGCAAAGCACTCGAGGACTATCTATCTGGGGAGGGATGCCTTCGTGGATGACTTTGGCTTGTATACACGTTACACATGAGGAATACCATTGATATGCATGCAAATATATTTAAGAAAGTAAAATGGAATTTGTTGGGCACATTAAAGATGACGATTATTTACATACATAAAATGTGTCAAAAAATTAAAATCAAGAAATCCAAATTCTTATTTGTTACTTATTTTTGCTGCATAGGATATGCCCTACATATGATACTGATGAAGAATTAGATGGCCCAGATGCATATTTAAGTGATAACGAATGTTAATAAAATACTTTTCTAATTTCGTAAATTTACTATTTGCTTTTTATTTCAACTGCAGCAGAATGAAAACGCGTGAAATATTAATGTAACCAAAACAATGATTTGAAAATATTATCTTTTACTTTGTAGAAGAAAATATATTAAAATGCATTTTAAGCTAAATTAAGAATGAAGTTACAAGGTATTTCTCCCGCCTTCTTAGGATGCCTTCGTGGTGTAGTGGTCAGTACGCTCGGCGCGTATTCGAGAGGTCCGTGGTTCGAGTCCCGATGAGGGCACTGCTCATTTTTCATCTCTTCTGCTTTGAAAAAATAGCTAATGTCTCTGAAGTGGCGCCAGAACTAAAAAAGGTGGTAGATGATGATTCTCCACCACCAGGATTTGGCGACTGTGTCCCCTAATCCTCAGTCGCCCTTTAAAAGGGGGAGTATATAAGGTATTTCTCTCACCTTCTTAGCATGTCTTCGTGGTGTAGTGGTCAGCACGCTCGGCGCGTATTCGAGAGGTCCGTGATTCGAGGCCAGCCAAGGGCATTGTTCATTTTTAATCTCTCCTGCTTTCAAAAAATACTTAATGTCTCTAAAAAGTATAGAAGGTGAAACAGCAGAATTTTGCTTTAATCGAAATAAAAATTTAGATCTCCACTTCTAAAATAAATTACAATTTCCTGTAAAAACCCATTTTTTAATAATCTCACGAGCAGGCCAGCGATTGTTTTGAAAGACGACAAAACGATTCCGTAAGCCATAGAAATGGAAATGACTTCGTATTTAATGTTTCCGGAAAGTAGGTTTGGACCATGGCCACCACTGTTTAAAATTAATTCGGATTTCGTCTCGTAGACCAAATGATTTGCAGAACACAAATTTGGTACCATCTGATTTCTAGAATAGCTCGAATAACCGAGAGGTTTCACTTGTCAAGAACTGTTTACAGAGGCTGTGAAGCTTTTCGTAGCAGGAAACGTGGAAACCCACTGTGCTTTTACTGTGAATTGGAACCACAGATTTTCCAGTTGTTAATTTCATGTGCTAACTACTATAGCGCAGAAAAGGGCATGAGGCGAATATCATAATTTCTTATAGTACAGGGCAGAACGCATGGACACGGGATATTAATAGTACCTAAGTAAGAGTGCTGTTAGAAGCAGCAGAAGCTTATCTCAAAGAAAATATCTGTGTACCCGGTAGTTAGCTATACGAGATGGTGCATACTGAACTGTTACAATTCTGTGGACCATAAGAGTTCGGTATATACAAAAGTGAGATTTTTATGGCCCCATGGTATCTGACATAGGTCAGTCTAACATAGTCAGTCTGACATAGGTCAGTCTCATGGAATTATTCTTAGATATTTACCGTTCCGTGACTTGTCTTCGAGTGATTTGAGAATATCATCAAAAATTTCTCACTAATTTAGAAGAAGAATTTTCTGAGAGGCAAAGCATAGCTACATAGCTTTCAGTAAATAAAAATGTCCCTATTAAGGTTCGGCGATGCACGTGGAAGGAAGTTGTTGCTAAAGATTATACGGTTTGGATGTTTTAGCGTCGTACGGAACAGATAGCTGCTGTCATGGTACAGGGAAACTTCATCTTTATAGAAGACCGGCCACCTTTAGTTTTTGATAGTTTGGTTACGATAAGGATGTTAAACTGTGTCATGAAGTGTGTTCTGTTCTCTCTGGAGACCATGTAAAATACTAAAATTTTTAAAAAGGTGAAACGAAGTCTTATTATTTACTTACAGTGTCTCAAACGAACGAATCACTCTTTGATTATTCCATTCACAGAATTGTCATTCTAACATATCTGTGATAATCTAGCTGTACTTTATATGAGTCTTTTGCTGTTTTCTCAGCGGCTACAATCTATGAAATTATAACATCTGTGCATTACGTGCGGTGTAACATCTCATATGATGACTTTTATTATATAACTGATTACTTCTCTCGCCGTCTAACCTTTTTATGCCATTCATAAGAGAACGTATGAATAACAGCTCAGGTACACTAGTGTCCGCAGAAATTTTTTCAAGAGGCAAATATTTGAGACAAAAAAAAACTATATTGGTAAACTTTTATTATTTAATTTGAGAGGGCCATAAATATATTGTATATTACAGTACTACATTATACAAAGGTATACACTATACATATCAAGACGGGTGTTGAGCTTTATCCCGCCCTCTCCTGTGAAACCTCTGCACTTTTTAAATTCTGTCACCCCACATCTCCCAAAATTCTAAGCATTTTACCGCCCTAAAATTCCGCCGCCGGTCAGTTGCACCCTCTCTAGCCTCTGCTGTTCATACGCTATACACAAAAAAAACGCACTTTTTACTGGATTTTGGGGCGACAAATGTCCCATTTACGCTTTTTTCTACGGATGCCTATGTTCTATAAGCAATTGAATGCAGTTAATGATTGAGAAAGTGTGAAAAAGAGCTAAAAATATGGGTAACTTCAAACTGGTTTCGATATTAAATAAATTCTTCAATATAAACTTTTTTAAGCCACTATGATATTGAAAAGACTTTTACGTGCGTACATAATTAGTTTTGTCATGAAATAATATAATATAATTTCTGTAATGTTTTTATCGATTTCCGTCGAAAACAGTTTAAAAGTTCAGTGGATTTATATCAAAAAGAGAAAGAGAAACTTCTATTTCCGTTACCTTTTGATTGCAAAATAATCGGAAATCAGCATTAAACCTACGAAAATCTCATACTTAAGTTCTGTGTTTGTCTATAATTTATTACTACCGAATAATCCCCTTTATAGCACTTCAAAGAATTTTAGAAAATGTCGAACTTATGAATGAATAATCGCATATGACCATCGGTCTTTTTTTCCATACCTAAAGTTTAAATTGTTGTTTGTTCTCAGACTTTCACGGTTTATGATTTTGCTGGTAATCTTAAAACAATAACAACTGCGGTGGAATTATTCTTAGATTAGCTGATAATTATATTGCAAGGACAACAGAAATAGTACATATAAAAAAACAAAAGCTATTATTTATAAACATTGAATGTAATTCGCATCCAGATTACTATGAGAATCTGAATGTGAATTTTTAATTTTTGGTAATGAGAATCTAAATTCGATTTTTTAGTTTCTGAACGCGAATGGAAATTTTTAGCTCCTGTTAGTGGAAATCTAAATGTAAATTTTTAGTTTCTGAAGTTAGTCTTTTTCATCGTCTGAAATACTATCACTACATTTGCTGCGTATTTCGAAAGATTTAATTTACGAGCTCATAAATAACATTTATTAATTGAACACACAGCAAAGAAAGTGATATTAAATTCCTCTTCCTTTCACATCGCGAAAAAGAAATGTGGATAAAAACTGGTTAATTCCATTCACGAATGTGAACTGAGATCAACAAACAACAAGGAAAGTGAAAGTTAACCGTATACGATTGTGATAACTATTGTTGCACTTCTTAATATCATTGCAGCTAATGTTCGATAAGAGACCGGAAAAAAAAACAACCTCAATGTTAATAACAATAGTACGAAAACATAAGAAAATTGTAGTAAGAGTGTGTTTCTCCTTAACCTAGTGAGTTATTTTTAGATGACCCAATTGTATGTGCAATTATTCGCTAAGGTAGGCGAAAATAATTGTTCATGTTTGGATGTTCTTTCAAAGTTTGTCTCTTGGAAAGGGGTAAATTTATTTCATTTTGAAAGAAAGCGTTTTGCGCGAAAAGTTATTTTGTAACGTCTTCTTAATTATTTAACTTCCAGTAAAATGCAGCATTACTACAAAAAATAATCTAATTTTAGATGAAAGACAGGGTGTTATATGTACTTGCACTATGATTATACTTTATAACTGACATCTGTAAACTTTTGCATGACAACAGCTGTGTATTAGTGCGTGCTTACCTATTGTGTTAACAAAACATGTGTATTTAAATACAAGTGAATTAACCTTAGGAAGTCTTGCATGATATTAGCAATCACTGTATGCTTTGTTGCAACGAATCACTTATCGTATTGTTACGGATTTTGTATTTGTTTAGCTATTTTAATAGAATTGTAATTAAAAGTTTTGTACTTTCCTGTGCAACGCAGCGCGTGACGAATTTGAAGAGGGAAAAGTAAAAATACAAGAGCGCGTGCATTTAATATTTAATAAATAAATATCTCGTAGTTGTATTGTTTTAATATCCAGAAAAATCGACAAAATAGATAATACCAGAATATTCTCGTGATGATTAGAAAGCTTATAAAAGCCAGATTAAAAAGCATCTCAACTCAGTTGCTGTTGTTTTAAACGAATTGTTGTTTACTTACTGCTGTTACTGATTGTAGCGAATTCGCTGAGATAGAATTAGCTTCTCTGTGTTTTGAATTTGAGTTTTACTTAACGTTTAAAGTAGCTTAAAATATAACTATATATATTACGATATATATAGTTATATTTATATTATTGTGAGATATTGCGATATTGTACAAATATCTCTGAAGAAATATTTCAGCATTTTGTTTTATTTCTTGTGAAAAGAATGAATTTTATTAACTTTTTATCGGCTTATGTATTCAATCCACAGATAATAATCCTTACGCACGCAACAGTATACATGTTTCTACGTAGATAAGAGATATGTCCATGCGTAGATAAAGATAAGCATAAGCATTTAAAAAAAGGGGGGAGAGTTCTGTATCTCCCGTTCTACTGGGCCGATTGACGGATTTTAACATGAGTTTTTCATGTCTCCAAAATGGACTCGGATTAGGATATTTATTAGATTTACGTAAAGCATTGTTCTAACATAGGCATGTTGACACAAAATCGGATTTTTTTCTGCCATGATATATCGTTTTTTTCTTTTTTTTTCCATATTTCAATTCTGTGACTCAATTTACGCCCAGCTGTCCAACCAGAAGTGTTATCTATTTCATATCAGCGAGTTAGTGGTTAGCGAAGCTGACTTTCCAAGGGTACGGTTTCAAATCCTGGAGAAGGCATGGATGTTTGTAAATGTATAGTATCTGCGCGGCATGGGGGGCACTCTAAATATGCGGCTAGCCGAAACACCTTTCGAGAGGTTGGTGATAAGGTAAGAGGGGAAGGAGACCCTCGGATCCATCCCCTCGAGGTGCTGTCCACCAAAATTGGAGGCGGAACTCAGTAATAAAGGCGTAATCTTGCACTCCTTGCCACGATGTATTTCGTGGCCTTGTTCTGATGTTACTGTCAGTTAAGTCACAAAAACAACAAATTATGCCCAAATATTAAATTTTGAAAAATTTGGTGAGAAACTTACCGGGAAACAGTTTACGCAAAGAATAATTCACTTGCTGAAATTCTTAATTTATAGTAACCTCTTTTCCTTTCCCATTTTTAATTGTTGCACGAGCGGAAAAAATGGCGCATCGTTCGTTCTTTCAGATTAATTTTAACAAAGTGCGTGAAGCATATTTGTTCAAAATCTTTTCGAAAAACTTTTAAAAATTACTGAAAAATATAAATTTTAAAAATAAATCAGAAAATATCTGTGAATTGTATTTGAACTGAAGCTAAATTTCCAGATGTGAAAGAAGGAATCATGTAAGCTTTATAAGAAAAGAGATATGAATAAACATATACCAAATTCAATTAACATTGAGGAGCTAAAGTTTTGAGAGCTAATTTTTTAGAAAACAGCTCGGCCGATTTTTATAAAACTTGGCGCTTTGGTGTAATTTGAGTCTTAGAATCGAAATATGGAAAAACATAGTTATGTCATTTCAGAAAAAGTCCCATTTTGTGTTAGAATATCTATGTTAGAAGAGTGCTATATATAATTCTATTTTACGAATATTATTATTTATTTTACGAATTTTATGAATCACGTTTCAGTTTATCAACCACAGTTTTAAAACAATTCAGTGGAACTAGAGCTATGTCGAGGATGGCAATTTTTAATATGACTTTATGACTTAAATCTGAAGAAACGTAGACAAGATAAATTAGCTAAAATCAAACTACTAGTTTGTCCAACAGTCAGTTGTCACAAAGCCTGTGGTAAAATGTAACAAAGTCATTATTCATTTTGATTAAGAATGCCATTATTCAGATTATTCCTTCAAAATCTCTCACATGCTGGCAAAGAAGAAAAAAAGCATTTCCAGATAAATTATTAAAAGAAGCATTTATTGTGCCGATTGCCTTATTTGCGGGATTTTTCTAATCAGCGCAATGTTACCATCAGCTACAAGACTTACAGCTGTCAAATAGGATCGTCAAAAGAAGGATACATGCCATTTTAAAGGACTTGAGAATACAGTTAAAGGACTTGGAAATATGTGATTGGTTCTTACTACAATTTGACGAACACTGCACAGTTAGCAATTGTGATGAGAATGGTGTTCAGTACTTTTTCTGTAGCAGAAGGCTTACTCAAAATATTAACCATGAAAGGAAGAACAAGAAGGAAGATTATCTGTAATATATTTCAGAACATGCAAATTCGCTAAATATGCTTTCGCACAAATTGTCATCGATAACCACTGATAAAACACGCTGGTAATATTAATAGATTTATTGACGACTTCAGAGAGATAAATCATTTCCAAATTTTATGTGATATCAAAGTAGCATCTTCCAGAAAGCTTTGTGTTGTATAATATTATCTTTCGGACACGTCATGAAAGTAGTTGCAAAAATAGAAAATTTTATTCAAGCAGCTTCTTTGCATCTCAACCTTTCAAAAGTCCTACCAGAAATTCTTAAACAGCCTGATCTTTTTCTGCATACTGAATGAAGTACGTTGGCTCTATAAAGTTCTTCCAAGACTCGTAAATTTAATTGAAAGAATAAAGAAGTTATCTCAATACCAAAATAAAATTTTCCTGAACATTTTCTGGCTGGTAAATTTAGGTTTTCTTACAAATATAACTGAGAAACTGAATTAAAACTGGAGCTACAGGAAAAAGACAAAACATGTAGCTTTAATGATAGGGTTTCCTAAGTCGTTTAAAGTTAAACTAAACTGCTTTTGTGCATATCATATCTACATATAAAGTAGATTATGCATTTCGCAAATATGAAAAAACAAATGATAGGCGAAACTTTGTCCTCGTTTGTTATCAACCTTCATTTACGTCAAGACCAGTTTGAAATACGATTTCAACAGTTTAATATTATCGTACCAAGAGTTAGCTTTCTTTTTAAGTCTTTTTATGCGCAAAATAAATGTAACCAAAATATATGCATACATTGCAGAGTTTATTCAAGCAGGAACGGAAGCGCTGGAGCTAGAAATTTTGAACCTTGAAAATAACACCATTCTAAAATCCAATGACTGCGTTGGAATACCAGTGGATGAATAATATACAAATACTATAATACTTCTCTCACGTTGAATAAAAACATTATCATTTGGTCAAAACTGAGATAAAATTAATATCACGGGGTTATAATCCATATGAAAATACCTCAAATTAATGTGTACATTTAATCAATAATGGAGTAGACTCCTGATTTGAGACGGTTGATTTACGTAACTTTCAAATTTGAGAGTTAAATTATTCAAAAACTGTTTTTTTAAGCAGTTATCTAAACTTTCATAAATAAATTTTAGCTGTGCATCTTAAAAGAGCAGGTATAAATTGAAAAATAAAGCTATTGTATTTTCTAACCAATTAACCAGTTAATTCTAACCCCTGGCATGAAGTTCTTTTAATTTAAGCCCAAATAAATTTCTACGTGGCCCACCAGCGGGTGGGTGGTAAAAGACGCTGAACGCTGGTAGTTTGGTCTCAGGTCCGAGTTCCGGAGACCGGAGTGGCTGCATGGTCGTTTCCGTGGTTTCCTCATGTGCAACGTGGATACGAGCCACTTCCCCTTAAAAAAGGTCTCTATGGAGTATTCCTTCCTTTCCGAGTAATGCCTAAGGACGGACCACGTAATAAGTAAATAAATAAATAAATAAATAAATAAATTTATGCATAAGAAAGAATTATTTTTTTAATAAATTTTTGATAATTTTATTATCTGCATGTTTAAATGAAAAGCCATTTTCAATCCATTGATTATTCATACGCGCTACAAGTCTCTGAAAATTCAAGCACATTTCATTTCTAAAGCGATACGAACTTTAATAAGCAAAATTAAACTGAAAATATTAATTTAATATATAAAATTTCGAGTGACCTAATTTTAATTAATATCATCCTTTAATTAACTACGTGTATAAATCTAACGGGTTTTAAAAAATAAGCCTTGTATGTTTTGTCTTAATCGATCGTTAAAAAACTGTAGTGTTTATTGATTTATCTTAATTTCACTTATCTAAGATGCAATATATATAAATGGAACTGAGTTTATGCGTTATGATATTTTGTGTTGCATTAGGGGATGGAAATGCAAGAATTTACTGCTATTTTTTCAGCAATTTAAACCGACTATTTTAGACATGCAATAGTATTTTAATTGCTGTATCACTTTTTACACTAGCTTAATTTTCTCAAAGCTCTCTGTAAAGAGTCATTGATATTTAACTACTAATTCATTAAACAAAAATGCAAAATGTATTAAACTAAGGACAGTGAATATAACCTTTCTTAAGAACTATATTATAAAATATGAAGTGTGTTAGCATATTTATTGCTACAGGCTTTCATGGCCGCAAAAATTTCCCAGATTTATGTGTCCTTTATTATAACACATTTTTAAGCTCAAAATTTCTGGATACAATGCATCCAGAAAGTCCTTCAAATTATGAACTGATGTGCTTTGAATTCTGAGGGATGAATGAAACACGGATTGAAATTTTCATTTGAATGTCTGAATTGCAGCGGGAAGAAATAAGATGTAATTACTCTCGCTCAGACATTTTATTGTTTCAATACAATCGCGCGGTATTAAGTATTTGACCCTGAGACTTGTTGTTTGTCACTCAAATTTCTGCAAATAATAGAAAAATTGTATTTGCTTACATTTAAGCTGCAAGGTCATTAAAGATTAATTCAGAGAATCCAAATCTAAATCATCGTCTACGTCAAGTATCTAGTCATCAAGTGTTTAAACATATTTATCTTGAAGTTATCCCATAGTAAATCTATCCATTTGTAAATGAACAAAAGTGAAGAATAATTTCACTATCAACTTTGTTACAGTAGGAAAATCATTAATTAGAAAACTGAACAGTCAGAGAAGGGAAACAGCCGTTTACCGTACTATAAAAAAAAATTGAGTATAGACGTTTGAACTTATAATTTGAAGTAATATCGCAAACTCATAATTTGAAGTAAGATCGCAACTGGCCAAAACTTCTGCATTTTGAGCGTTTTCTGCACTCAGAGGCGCCACGCTAACGCCTGCATCATTTATATTTATTGTTTTTCAACTCTTGCGAACAGTAGTAGTCATCCATATTGTTAAACATGAGTTATTTGTCTGAAAATTTCCCCCTTAAGTCTCTGAATTGTCATTCGGTGAATAACTGGCTCAGTTGTCCATGTAGGATTTGAATACAATAAAGCTGGTCAAATCTTACTACCCTTTTGTTTCTCAAATGAACCAGGTATAATAAATGAGGGCAGCTCATGTACATTATATCCCCGCTCCCCAAATATACCGATTTATTTATGTGAAATTTTATCGAGGGAATTATATAGTATTATTATTATTCGGAAAGTTATAAGGAACATGAAATTCTTGATATTTTAACGCTGTATCAAGACTTTTATGTTTCACTGCACACATATAGGGCAACACATACAGGCGGGATATCGGTATACAAATTTACACTGGCACTCACATAGCGCTTAAAGTGTATAAAAAGTTATATAGTTATCTGTACTGTCTTTTGGAATCTTGAATGTCCTGTTAAACGTTTAATAACGTCATAAAGGCTGTTCGCTGAGAACTAACCGAATATGAATGTGGAATGATAGTTGAAGCTCGTTGCATCTAGCTTAGCATTTCAGAAATCATTGACTCTTTCAAGATGCTTCTTTCCACAGAGTTAAGGATGTACAGGTGCAGTGGCCAGTCGCGTTTTGTAAATAATCGAGACCAAAGACGTCTGAGCGGAAGCGATCGTGCTAGCAGATGAAAGACATTGCGTGAACTGACTGCCACATTAAATGAAGAGCCACTAAAGACATGGCTGGGAAGACCGTATAGCAGAATTTCGCGTTGATTGGATATGGCAATAGAAGGTCGAAACAAAGGCTTTTACTCACAGCAACTGAAGTGCCTTCTGCATGCTGATGTTCGGTTTCGTATATGATGCAAATCCTATGAGGCTATGGATCAGTCTTATCAACAAGGAATTGTGAAAGATGGTGATTGTTCTATAATAATCTTGGGAATGTTTACCTGACGGGGCTTAGGCCTTCTAGTCAGACTGAGACAGTCCATGACAGGGACGCTCTGTTCAGTTGCTTAAGGCCATTTGCAACTTTTGATGGACTTCATTCACTCTGACACTAATGGGATGTTTCAGGTTGCTAATGCGTCTTATCGTCGGGCCCAAATTCTTCGCAATTAGTTTGAGAAGCGTTCTGGACAATTCCAGCATATAATTCGGTTTCCTAAATCACAAAGCATGAATCCTTTGCAGTCATGTCGCAACAGAAAGTTCTTTGCTGTTGCCACTGTCACAGCCATATGATTGACAGAGCCATATGGGCACAAAATCAGTCTCTTATCACAACTACTCAGTAATAGGCAGTTATTGAGACAGCAAATTTAACATTCCTTTTGGAGATTTCGGCCGGCTAGATTAGCCCCTGTAATATCTGGTTGCTGCTGATCGCCGAATTAAACGGGCATCTCATTATATGTATGATGTATGCCGAAAGGTATCGGATGACTTTTAGCATGTCAATGCTGATGTCCTATGAAAAATCATTTAATTAATGCATCTTGGAAATAGTGATTCGACGCAAAATGCCGTTTCGAGACTAATAGCTCTTCTGGGCTAACGTCCCTTTGGGCTAATAAAAAGGTAGACAAACTTCTTACAATTTTAGAGAGAGAAACAAAACTGCATTACTTATTACATTAATTAGCAATATTAAATCACAGTATATTAAAACATTTGAGAATGTATCCTAAAGAATATCAAGTACGTTTGTTCAGAATTCCCACTCTAGTATTTGTAATTTAATGCATTTCTACGCTGTGATTGAGACCGATGTGATTAAGTATAACTTGGCATTTCAAATTAGATACACGTTTTTATACAGTAATATGATACAAGTACTATCAACTATCAGACTAACTATCAGATATGCAACTATAAGAGTTTGAAATTGCCGAATTACAACTAAACATGTTTCAGAAATAGAATTATCTAATTTGGTTCGGCCGCCCAACTGATATAGTGGTTAGCATCGCTGACTGCCGTGCCGAAGGCCCCGGGTTCGAATCCCGGAGAAGGCATAAATGTTTGTAAATGTATAGTGTCGGTGCGGCATGGCGGCACTTTAAATATGCGCCGAGCCGAAAGTTTTCTCGTGCGGCTTGGTGGAAGGGGAGAAGGATCGGACCTGTCCCTTCCCCTGGGGTTCCATCAAAATTGGGGGCGGCTAAATCGCACTGTTACCTGTTAGGTGCTCAATGCTGTTGTCAACGACAGGCGTAATCTAGGGCTCCTTGCCACGAGGAATTTCGTGTGTTTATATGATAATTCCTCCCCCTTCTTCGCATGACTTCGTGGTGTAGTCATCAGCACACTGGTCGCGTATTCCAGAGGTGCGTGCTTCGAGTCTCGGCGAAGGCGTTGCTCATTTCTTCAGCTTCCTGCTTTCAAAATGAACTTAATGTCTCTACAAATGGCGCCCGAACTAAAAAATGTGGTGGATGATAATTGTCCACCACCGGACTTGGTGATTGGGTCCCCTAATCCCAGTCGCTCCTTTAAAAGGGGGAGTATGTAAGGTATTTCTTCCTCCTTCTTCGCATGTCTTCGTGGTATAGTGGTCAGCACACTGGGCGCGTATTCCAGAGGTCCGTGGTTCGAGACCACGGACCTCAGTTTTCATCTCTCCTGTTTTCGAAATAACCTAATTTCTCTACAGGCTTGGTCTGACTGCGTCAGACAAGTAAGCATAAGCAACAACAACAACTACAATTTGGTTCTTCAGACAACGTCTTTATGTACTATTATTTCAAATGACCAAACTTACTTCTACCTATGCAAATTAACTGGTAGGATATTAGCGACGCGTAATATCTTTTGAAACTGCACCTCCGACAACTCATTGAAATAATGAGAATTCATGGTAGCTGAGTTCTTTGTGCGGAAAAGTTGGAATTGCGCTCGAATTCTTTTTCGTTGCACTTCGCTGGTCTCACTATTATTTCGAATGAAAAGGAAAAAGAAATGCAAGAAAAGTTTCTTTAATAAGAGGGTGTCATTCTGCGCAGTGCTATTTTAAGAAGCTATCATTTGTATGTTATCGTTTTCCTCTAATTCTTCCCAACTTTGCGTCTGTAAAATTTACATAATCCGTTAATGCGTTGCCTGAAGCTTGAGTTCAAAAACAGAATTATACACTGGCAGATTTGCTGTGGTATTATTAGACTATTTTGCAAAATTTCTTGATGCTGTCGGTTTGCTCAAGGAAATGTTGTTTAATTTTAATGCTGAAATTTAGAAAAAAAATAAATTATGAGTATTGATTCTAAGGATGAAATAAACGGGAGAGGGGGCTGGAAAAGTGTAAATATTTAATTTGTTTCAAGAAAACAACAAGTTGCCTAGATTCTTCGCAATTGAAATCAAAGCTTCAGAAAAGAAATGTTACATCTTTTGAGAATACGCGATACATTTCGTATTCTTCGAAAGCACAGAATAATTTGCGTTCTTCAAATACAGAGCAGTAAACGTTTGTGGTTTCCAACACGTGAAGCTACAGTGACTTTTCAGTGCCTAAGTTTTGTATTTGTTAATGGTTTCATTTTATTCTTATTAGCCCAAAAGTGGCATTAGACCCAAAGGGCTATTAGTCTCAAAACGGCATTTTGCGTCGTCACTTTTCAAACTGTTGCCACCAAATATCTCGCCAAACCAATATTATAAGCCACCAATATTACCACCAACCATAACCAATAATTAAAAAAACTAAACTCGTTGGCATAAACAACCCATAGAGAGCCATGGTCGGCAGTGCCCTGAAATCTGCTTTCTAGACCATGGGCTTCGGACCATAGCTAACAATATTGGTTTGGCGAATAATATATATTCACCTTATTACCACCATCAAATATTGAAGAAACATAATAACGAAGAATCTGCATGAATACATGAATGTTTCTGGCATTGTGAAAAAATAACGGTACCTAGAGCCATCAAATTTTGAATAATGTAGTCCCCTAACCGAACATGGGCACTTGGAAGACCGAATTTTGAATTTTGAATTTGTTTTATTATCTATTTCAAATTTTTTAAATCTTTAACGAATTTTTCAGTAACCAATTCAATGATTTCAAAGCGAGCAATGGCAACACTGTACGGAAAAAAAACATTTTTATCTATCGGAAACTCTGAAGATATACTGTTTTCCTGTTTTTAAATATTTTGTGATATTGCTGTTGAATTGAATTTTATGTGGTTTAAGCGTGAAGAACATGATATTTAATAAATAAAGGTAACGCACAAAACGTTTAAAAAACGCCTTTTTGAGCGTTATATAAAATTTAAAAAGTTTCAAATTTTCTTTTTTTTAACCAAGTATTTTTAGTTGTTACTATTCTACGCTTTTTTACTTCTAATACACTGGAATCTCTCTACACAAATATACGCAATTATATAATATTTAAAACCTCCTGATATTATAGTACAGAGGCTGTTCGCACATTTCTTAGACGATTTTGGTAAGCGGTAATAAAAACTCGTTTGTTGCAAAAGAAGTAATTGCAATTGTACTATGTTTTTAAAAGTCAAAATTATCGTCTTTGGCTTGAACGTTCTGTTTTTATTCAAAATGGCGAATTTAACAAAGCAGTGCTTCGAAGGCTACATTTACTCTCATTCCGAAGAGAAATATGCATACTCCGTTATCCAAAAACGATGTGAGAGTCATGGTTTTGTGATATCTAAAGCGTCGATAGGTAATATCATCAACAAGAAAGGAAACAAACGTCAAACTGGAGCCTCGAGTAGGACAAAAATTCCAAACAAGTATCCCAGGAAAAAACGGACATCTTCGACTATTGCAAAGGTACGTTGTTTAATGTTAAAAGAAAATCCCCCTAGTCAAAGGACAGTTGTAAAATCATTAAAATGCTCGGTGTTTACTGTAAACAAAATGATAAACGTTGATTTAAATCTTAAGAAAGCGAAAAACGCAATGTGCATCGTCTTCTTCCAAAGCATATCGCTCGACGCAGGACACGCTGCAGAATTCTATATGAGAAACACTTATCCAAAGAAAAATGGAAAACAATTGTCACAGTAGATGAAGCATGGGTGTATTTAAATGATTATAACAAAAAAAGAGCCATTTATGATAATAAAAGGGGAGAAAATAAAGCAAAGAGAAAACATCGCAGTTCTAAAACATCGTGATAAAAACATCGTCGTCGAAAATAAAGCGGTTCAACAACTTCGCAGTTTAAAAACATCGCCGTCGAAAATATCGTGGTAAAAAATAAAGTGCCTACAAATCATCGCTTCAGGAACATATTTTATCGCCAATTTTTCTGAATGAAATACCATCGCTTTACCCACAGTGCCATCAATCCGTGAGACTCCATCAGGACAAAGCTAGCAGTCACACATCAAAATCCACTGTAAATTTCCTAAAAGAAAAAACTAGTATCAAGGCCATACCCTTCACTGATATCCCTACTAAATCTCCCGATGTGTCATCTATGGATTTTTGTGCTTTCGGACTTTTAAAAACTGCGTTATCCAAACGTTGTCCCAAAACCCTAACAGGACTCTGGAAAGCTGTTCGGGAGGAATGGGATAGAATACCTCTTCTGACACTTCAAAAGGCATTATTATTCTGGAAATTACAGTGTCGAAAGATAGTTAAGAATAAAAGATGTCAAATAGAACATTTAAAACACAAGAATTTTATGTAATTTAGTTTTGTGAATACAATATACATCGTCTAAAAAATGGGCGAACAGCCTCTGTAAATGAGAGGTTTTTAGCACGT
Organism: Stegodyphus mimosarum; assembly: GCA_000611955.2. NCBI lineage: Eukaryota > Metazoa > Arthropoda > Arachnida > Araneae > Eresidae > Stegodyphus > Stegodyphus mimosarum. Next base: position 345,671 of record KK116685.1, on the reverse strand, counting down.
GTTAACACTGAAATTTGTTAGCAGTGGTTCAGTGAGCAGTAAGAAGCATTATTGCTTCAGTATAGAGCTCTTTTGCCTTTGGGAAAAGGATAAATTCGTGAGTAGGTCTTTTATTTGTTAAAAGTAATTAGTACTTGTAACAGAGACTCTCTTAATGCAATTAATTAACCCGTTAGCTTGTGCACGCACCGTAAAATGCAGTTAAGCAATAGGAATAATAATGATAATTCACTCATCGTGTAATATGAAGTTTTCTGAAGCATTACGAGCTGTAGTAGAGGTTAAAATTCTCTTAGAAAAAATCAGTTAGTAAGTATTCATTTAATATCTTAAATTTGATTGTATTAATTTTTTAGAAAATAATTAAATGTAAAGAAATTTGAATAATGCTTGATTTCTCATCTGATCATGCAAATTCCAACAGCTGGCAAATTATACTTAATAAAGATAATTTTAGTGATACTACAATATCATGACCATTTGAAGCAAAATTTTCTTAATACGCTGGATGTGACTGAAAACTAGCTCAAATTCTTTTATAATTACCTTCGCGGTCTAGTTTGAAATTTGGAACTAGGTCAGAGAATGTAAACGAGAATAAAGTTTCTGCTGAAAAAATGCGAGACGATCTGGTATTTCTTAACACCTTGACTCTTATCTCTATATTAATATCTCTATTATAATTCTATTTAAAAAAATCACTTATTTTAATGTAATGTAGCACTTGTAAAATGTTATTCGTAGGAAAAACTCAATACTGGAATTTAAACTATTTTAAAGTAAGGATTGTTTTATTATTTTCCCAAAAGCATTCATTTTACATGTAATGTACTGTATCTATGACAGCATAATATTTCTCCATAGGCGTAACTATCTTTTTTGTTTGTTTGTTTACTTTTTATTAAACAGATTATCAGAATTAAAACAAATGTCTCATTGAAAACTGGCGACATAAGTTTTTGTTTCATATTAAAAGAATTCGCGTTGACTAATTAATCATCTCTAAAGTGGAAAATAATATTATTTCATTCAGTTATTCCATCTGTGTATCTACCGAATTCGCGTTAGACAGGGTGTTCTGTAAGTTAGATATTGGGTTTAAGACTTACATTACTTTAAATGACGAATTCAGTGTGAAATCGAAGGATTAGAAAGTTAATTAACTATTGAAACTGCTAACAGTGGTGTTTGTTATACATATCCATTATAATTATACTTGTTTACCACAGCGTTGCTAAATAGAAATTTTTGTTCAATTACCACTCTTTTATGCCGTATTGGGGATGTTTATAGGCCTCGGATAATTCTTATGTAGTTCGGTTATCTGGCTATTTGACATCACGTGGTAGAAGTTACACATCACGTAGAAGAAATTATCTAGCTAGCTGACATCAAGTGGTAGAAGTTACACATCACGTAAAAGAAATAATCTGGCTATTTGACATCAAGTGGTAGAAGTTACACATCACGTAGAAGAAATTACCTGGCTATTTGACATCAAGTGGTAGAAGTTACACATCACGTAGAAGAAATTATCTGGCTATTTGACATCAAGTGATAGAAGTTACACATCACGTAAAAGAAATTATCTGGCTATTTGACATCAAGTGGTTGAAGTTACACATCACGTAGAAGAAATTATCTGGCTATTTGACATCAAGTGGTTGAAGTTACACATCACGTAGAAGAAATTATCTGGCTATTTGACATCAAGTGGTTGAAGTTACACATCACGTAGAAGAAATTATCTGGCTATTTGACATCAAGTGATAAAAGTTACACATCACGTAGAAGAAATTATCTGGCTGACGACAATCGGTCTTTGCAAGATGAGAGTTTCTACAAGCAAATTTTTAGTTAGGAAATGTGAACAGGCTTCTTAATTTTTCTGGAGCTTTCTTAGCATTACTTTTATGATCTTTATTCCTCTAACCCTTCATCTTCTCGATAACAGCAAAATTAGAAAATGTTAAAAAATATTTGTAAAATGTAGCCTAGACTTCATGTAATTAATCTAAGAGAACTAAATAAGAAAAGCAGAAAAAAGTGAAGCACACTGAATACACCGCATATTCTGGCGTATAACGCGACGTATAATTTTAAACTGTATTTTTTTTTAAATTTTTAGGTAATTCGCATATAACACGCACCCTTTTCTTTACAAAGAAACCTGAAAGATACTTGCCTGATGCTCTTATCTTTTGAAGTCGAAGATTCGAAGATTTTTTCCAAGCTTTCGAACAATGTCTAAGGTATCTCTCCCGCCTTCTTGGCATGCCTTCGTGGTGTAGTGGTCAGCACACTCGGCGCGTATTCATGGGGTCCGTGGTTTGAGTCCCGGCGAGGGCACTGCTCATTTTCCATCTATCCTGCTTTCAAAAAATACCTAATGTCTCTACACTGGCTCCCGAACTTGAAAAAAAAAAGTGGTGGATGGTGATTCTCCACCACCAAAATTTGGCTATTGTGTCCCCTAATCCCCAGTCGCCCTTTAAAAGGGTAAGTATCTAAGGTATTTCTCCCGCCTTCTTGGCATGCCTTCGTGGTGCAGTAGTCAGCACACACAACGCCTATTTGAGAGGTCCGTCGTTCGAGTCCCGGCGAGGGCATTGCTCATTTTTCCCCTCTCCTGCTTTAAAAAAATATCTAATGTCTCTATAAATGTTATTGTGAACTGACAAGCAATAAGGGGAATAGTAATGTATGTGAAGGAATTACTTGATGGTGTAAATAATTCTGCAAGGAGGGTGGATTGTATTTAGTGCAGGTGTGCACAAAAGTGTTATTCCAGAGTTTGAAAAAAGGGGAACGTAGTTTGGAATAGGAGTGCATTTCCAACTCGAATGAATTCTCGGAATTAGATTCTGTTTGTCATTGGAAGTCGTGATTTTGAAGTGAACATCAAAAGCTTTAGTAAATCGCAATTTCGTTTAACTGAAATGCAGTTAATCTAGTGTTCCTTTTTGCAGTAAATATGGCACCTGCCAGGCGAAATAAACACAATGCTGGTTTCAAAAGTAAAATCTTTTCAATTTGCGAAGGAAAAAGCAAAGTCGTGCTGCAACAAGGATGTTGGTGAAAGATCCATACCTGAGAGGAAGAAAAATGAAATCACAGTAATTAATATGCCAAAGAATAAATGTGCTTTGCATAAAAGAGTAACGAAATGGACTGACTATTCTAGAAGAAAGTGTTGCGAACTGGATGCTAGAAATTCACCGGAATGGATTAATTATAACGAGGTACAGCGTACATTTATTTGCCTTGAAGTGGGTGAAAAAGAATGCAAATGAAAGGGAAAATTTTAAACAACTTGTAAGTAATGTTGTTGTAATTGATTTACGGCACAGAATAATTTAGTTCTAAGGAAAAAAACAAAAGTTTCGCAAAGTCTTCCGAAAGGTTTGGACAGCATATTAGCAAGTTCACCAAAGTATGTTATTGACCTATGACACTATGACTGCGGAAAAAAAAGAGTATTTACTTTCACTTATTGAAAATACAGATGAAACTCCAGTAAGGTTTGATATGACTGGAAATAAAACTCTGTAATTCTCTATTTCGTTATTGCTGTTTTACTTCCGCTGGCAGACACTAATCTGGAAAACGGTTTTCCTTTTTTTAAAAATTACGGAGGAAATCTTAAACGCTTATTTCCTAGAATAAATTCCAGAATTGTTTAAGCATGATTTAATTCGCAATAATAAAAGAAGGCGTTATCTTTGTTGTTGCGGAGCTTAGTTTCTCTAGATAGCCAACAAATCTGCTATTCTGCTAAGTTTCAAATGTTAACAAATATGGCCGCTATGGCCAAAGTAATTAGGCTTAGCCGCACTTAAACAAATTTTAAATTGATGAGAATTCTGCAGTTATAACATCCTGGTTAACTAAAGGCATAAAAAACTTTAACCAGAAGATAAGAACAACATAATTCAATCATTTTTAAAGCAAAAAATGCGCAATTTACAAACACATAAGAATAAAAAATACTAAGCTGACTGAGCCGAGTAACAAAGTGGATATATATATGTGTGTGATGTACAAAATGCAGTCGTGGCTCAAAGTATCAGACAATAAGTTTAAAGAAAAAACAGGATCCATTTATTAATTTCCGTAAAAAACAGTAGTTACAAAAATCAGATCCCCGGAGTAAATAAAGAAGAACAACTAATAGCTTTTTGTATTGAAGTTTACTCCATCGTTACATTAATGAAAAGATCCCTCGATGTTCCTTTGCGAGTCCTATTATAAACCTATGGAAAGGCAGAGCTTCCAAGAAATGACGTCAGCTAATCCAGTTCGCTTTAAATATTTCCAGAACATTCAATAACTGTACGTGTAGAAAAGGCGGGAAAATCACCTTGACTATGGGGCTGTAGATTTAATTCCACATACTTTCAAATAAGAGATCGTCGCCATTAAAATGAAAAGAACGTGCATTTAGAATTGTGACCGGGAAAAAAACAAAAAAAACAAAAAAAAGACGAAATTTAAGTTAGGGTTTTAAGTGTATTTTTGACTATGGAATTTTATTGTTACATATAT
>KK116685.1:319724-341106 GCA_000611955.2 Stegodyphus mimosarum | reverse complement strand
GTAGCCAAAATAGGAGTTGCTATGTTATAGCAGTCCTGTATACAAAATTTCAACATTCTGAGGCTACTCGTTTTTGAGTTATGCGAAATAAATACATGCATAGATACGTACACACAGACGCCACAAAAAAATCTCTTCAGAATCCATTTTAAATCAGTTTTATAATTTTTTTGGTAGCGGCGAAAATCCTTTATCCTATCCTTACGTACAGATGTAATGCAAAAACATCGTTAAATTGCATTCGATAGCGGTCAAAATGGATATTTTCGTTGAAATATGATACCCGAAATTTTTCGAGATTACAATACTTCCTTTTTACTTCGTACAGGGAAGTAAAAATGTAAAATCACAAAACTGGTAATTTTCCAATGTAAGAAAGCTTTTTTATATTACAAAAAAAAAAAGAAGTAAAAATAAATCCTTTCATTAGCATGAAACTAATTGCCACCATCTAATCACTATGTTCATACAATACGAACAAGAGAGATAGGATCACTGAAAACACTTTGGAGGAAGTTTCAGTAGCAGCTTCTGAAACAGAAGCCTGAGCGATTAAGTTGGGAGTGATTCGAGTAACGACAGCAGAGATTATCACAGCGTAGACAAAGAGAGCCGGTTCTAAAGCTTTGTTATTCAAAAAACAAAAAATTAAATTGATGGAGAGAAAATGAGGCCAGTTATAGTTTACACTCTAAACTGCAAAGTGTGGCGGAAATATTCATCAGCTACTGGAACAATAGGCTATTTTCTTTCTGAAATTGAAGCAGTTTTGTCTTTTCACTAATAAATTCTGTAACATAAAGAGAAATTAAGTTTTTAGTTTATTAACTTTGAGTTCATTGACTTTATTCTAACTCATTTGTTTTTTGTACGATCGATATGAAATCTATATATTTTATGTTTTTAGTATTTTAAATATTGCTGTGCAAAACCTAGATGAGTAAGTTCAATAATATTACATTAAAAACAAAATGAACTTAGTGATTTCACTGGTAAAAAGTCGAATACAAATTTTGTCGAAATATGTCTATTCATTTCAAATGTTTATATTACGACTAAATCATTTTTACTATTGACAATACACTGTTTATTTTGGTGTGATGAGTTCTGTACGTCAATATTACTGCACTGACGGGCTCACCAGTGGCTGAGTGGCTAAGATCGCTGAACACTAGTAGTTCAAGTTACGGATGAATCTGCGCGAACTGAATGTCTGCATAGATTTTTTTGTAATTTGTCCTATGTTTAACGTAAACAATAGAGTGTTTGTCGGTGGAATCTTCCACGAAAGATTTTACTGCGTAGTTTAATACCTACCGTGTGCTTTGCTCTATCAATGAACCAGATAGGTAGCCAGTCCTACTCTAGAATACTGTAATTCATTGTGCCATGAATTCACCTAAACTAACTACAGTTTCAAACATTTTTGTTTAATGCCTCTACCGAAAGAGGCTCATTTTAATTTGATTTTTTTTTATTATTTCAGGCTTTTGAGAGTATAATAGGCATCTGCCAAACAGTTTTTAAATTATTCGTTTTGGCGTAGAAAGTTGGAATGAAAGTAATATATATATATTTTTTTTTCCGAACGGTGAACACTTTCTGTCTTTTTTTGACATTGGCCACTCCTAAGAACGAAAGTGGTGGCCATTTTATTGTGGAAGCCCCTGATAGGCGGCTACCGTTACCTCCTATTAAGGGATGGATAGTGTTAACCACGCCTTCTCCGGGATTCGAACTCGGGCCCTTCGGTATCGCAGTCGGCTTCCCTAACCACTATAAATGAAAGTAATATGAGTGTTTGCATATTTTAGACAACATCGAATAGTAAATAATACTAATAGTAATAATAATTGTCATCTAAAAACCTCAGATTAATCTGGCAGGTTAAAAATGAATTTACCATCAAAATTTTTTTTTAAAAAATGCAGAAGCGTTTAAAAAATTTAAACAATTGCTATGTGGGGTTTAAATCTTTAAATCTTAAGTTCTCACTCCTAACCCCACGAACACTTAACAAGCGAATAATCGCTTAAGTGTGTGAATAGAATACGTAAGACTTCAGAAGGGTTTAAAACCCTTTATTATTCAACATATTTACAATCAGTTCCGACTTGGAACTTTACAATAAAGCCGCCACTCGGGCTTGAACTTAAATACTAATAAATTGAACTAAAACTAGCTTAACTAAAGCTCTTAAATAATATAGCGAAGCTATCACAATCTAAGTAGTTGGCCCCTAAGTATTAATTTAAATCGGCGAAGCCTAGTAAGGGCCTAAGATATGGCCGAGCGTAATAACAGCTAAGAGAGACGTAGCCAGAAGGCAAACGCGCGCTAGTTAGGAAATCAGACTCTCTTTGTTGAAGTCAAGACTTAAATAGTACTCATTCTCATTTGCATTATCTGCGTTTCTGAATTCACATTCTGACAGGAAATTGTAAGCTGAAATTAGAATAAGATAGGAAAGATACAAAACTTAAAATAACTGTTAGAAAACGTATAATAAACCTTACAGCTATCTGGTTTTGATATTTAAATTACAGCTCATTTTCTGAAATAATTTTAAGCTAAAGAGTTCTGCTAGTGAAAGAATGCTCAGAAATTCGAGGCATAGAACATAAAACCATAGAATTAAAACGGGGTATTCAAAACTGCTGTGTCAAACGACAGGGGGAAAAGTTTGGTATGATATTATCCCACGATAAATTAACGCCTCATGGGAGTTTTGAACTGCAAGGTATTTTCTTTCTCCTTCCATCATGTCTTCGGGAGTAACGATAACACACTCGGCGCATATTCCAGAGGTCCAGGATCGAGTCCCGTGGAGGGCATTGCTCATTTGTCATATCCCTTGACAAATGAGGAAGCAGGATATGTGGAAAATATGCAATACCCTCGCCGGGACTCGAACCTAGATCTCTAGTATACGCGCCGAGTGTACTAAAGGCATACTGGAAGGAGGGAGAAAATACCTCATATACTCCCCCTTTTAAAGAGCGACTGGGTATTAGAGGACCTGATCGCCAAATCCTGGTGGTGACGAATTATCGTCCACCACCTTTTAGTTCGAGCGCCACTCTAAATCCATTAAATTTCTCTGAAAAACATTCTCATTGAGAAAAACATCTCCGCGTCCCGTGGAGGGCATTGGTCAATGAGCAATGGCAAAAAAGGAGGCGGAAAATTCTATATCTCCAGTTCAACTGGGCCGATTGACGAAATTCAAATTGCGTTTTTCATGCCTCGAAAGCGTGACTTAGCATATGTATTAGATTTATATATAGCATTGTTCTAATATAGGTATTTTGACACAAATTCGGACTTTTTCTGAAATGACATGCCAATTTTTTTAAATATTTCGATTTTACGACTCAAATTATGCCAAACTGCCAAGTTTTGTAAAAATCGCACGAGTAGTTTTTAAAAAAATAGCTCTCAAAATGTGTAGTCTCAGTGTTATTGTGTTATTGGAAATTCATTGTGTTATTCAGTGTTATTACTCTCCTCAGTGTTATTGAAAATTGGTATATATTTATGAATCTCTCTTTTTCTAATAAACTTATTTGATTCTTCCTTTCACATTTCGAAATTTAGGTTCATTCCAAATAAAATTCGCCAAATTTTTATGATTTATTTTTAAAATTTGTATTTTTAAATAATTTTTGAAAAAAATTTTGAATTAAAAACTGCAAAAAAGTTTCCTAAGTTTTATGTATCCTAAGTTTTTTATTGAAAATTTTCTAAAATATGCGTAAATTTACATTTTCACACGTTTCGAAATTTGGCGTATTTCTAATAAGCATTAATAACGAAAATGGGGTTCACACACTCTGTTACAATTATTAAAAAACATGAACGATGACTTTTTTCCACTCGTTGGCAATGAAAAAAGAAAAAGGAAATAGGTTGCTATAAATTAAGAAGTTCGCTAAGTAAATTGTTCTTGGCGCAGATTGGAAAAAAAAAATGCGCTATTTTTTAATTTCTCACCAAAAATTGCAAAATTTAATAACTAGGCAAAATTTGAGTCGTAGAATCGAAATATGGAAAAACCTTGGTATGTTATTCCAGAAAAGTCCCGAATTTGGGTCAAAATACCGATTTTAGAACAATGCTATATATAAATATAATATGAATCCTAAGTCGCGCTTTCGAGATATGAAAAACGCAATTTGAAATTCGTCAATCGGCCCACTGTAACGGGAAGATATAGAACAAACACTTTTTTGGGCGGCTGTATACATTTGATCACGCTTCTTGAAGCTGTATATTGAACTGTTTTCTCCTTATAAAGGAAGAATATAATTCTATTGCTGCTTTGCTTTCAGTCTGAAACAAAAACAAAACATAATGAAACAACCGTGCCTCATATTACGTCATAATGTCGTTATCTGCCTATCTGAAGCTTTCGGGGAGTTGCCTCACATTTAGGTACTATGAAATGAGCATCCATGTGATCTAGCAGGTGCTGTCATCTCAGGAAATGTTAAATCTTCAGCTCCTCTTGCATGGGGCCTCACAAATAGCCAGTTCTCGAAGTTTTGCCATTCGGCATAACCTAAGATCTTTTGTATGCATTTCATATTTAATCAGTCTGCTACAGTTTAACAGCCTGAATTATTGAAACGTACAAATGCGGTGCTTGATAATTCACTACGCGGTTCCAAAAGTTTGACCGTCAAGTTGCATGTCATTGATGACTATTAGTTCTGTAGGTCAATGATGATTTTCAATTTGATTCGATTTTTTGCCTGTCAAAATCTAGTATGTCGTTCCACATCGATAATCATTGTCTCATAGCTCACCGGTGACCAACGGTCTTGGAGGCCTTTCATTTTTAAAGTCTAATTAAGTATTATGCGTCGCCTCCACCCTTGAGCATCAACCTTGAAGTAACCTGCCGCCAGAAGTCTTAAGTTTAATTTTACTTTTTAAAGCTAACTGTTGTAATTTTAAGTGCAATAACGTTTAATAACGTTTAACGTGCACAAGTTATAAGGTATTTCTCCCGCCTTCTTAGCGTGCCTTCGTAGTGTAATGGCCAGCACACTCAGCACGCATTCGAGTGGTCCGAGGTTCGAATCCTGGCTAGGGCACTGCTCATGTTTCACGTCTCTCAGCATAAAAAATACCTAATGTCTCTACAGTGGCATCCGAGCTAAAAAATGTGGTGGATGATGATTCTCTACCACCAAGATTTGGCGATTGGGTCCCCTAATCCCCAGTCGCCATTTGAAAGGGGGAGTATATTAGGTATTTCTCGCGCCTTCTTAGCGTGCCTTCGGGGTGTAATGGTCAGCACACTCAGCGCGTATTCGTCTCTCAGCATCAAAAAATACCAAATGTCTCTACAAAGTGATAATTTTTCTGAATATTTGGGACAGTTTTTTTTAAACGGATAAAAAGATATACCGTATGTTATATAAAAGCTATTGCCTTTTTATAGCTTAACGTTTAGTCTCCTTCTGCAGTAACTGCCAAAAATGCCAAAGCAGAGCAATATTTTCTGTTTCACTTTTAACACCTTCGTACATAACGATCAGAATTCTGATATATATATATGAAGAAAGCTTAGCTTCATGAACATTTCCTTGACCTTGCATACTAAACAGTGATTCATCAAAGATATGGGCGCCCACTTCGTGCCTCATTATGCCCATTTGCTTCTCTCTTCGCTGAACCTTAGAATCCATTATCTAACTATGGCATCATTCATCGCATTGTCACCATAAATTTCAGTTTGTTACACGCTGCTAACGATCAGAAAAGGAAAAGGGAAAAATTACAGATCATGTTTGACAAATTGGATAATCGGTATTCTTCAGTATATTAAACGCACGGGGAAGGAGATGTAAACGCATTGAAATTTTATTACACGATATCTGCCGCTTGAATAGAATAAGATCACACAGAGTGATTAAAAACGCAATCTCGATGACATTCGAATTTAACTGCTTGCTAACTTACCGTGCATTGTAGAAGCCCTGCTCTATAACTGCATCGGCAGCATGCATTTTATCATATAAAAAAGCATTTGCAGGATCACTGTGTTATTCGGGTCTTATTTTGTAATGCAGTATGCTTATGTCCAGCTAGCTGAACGTGTGAATGCATCGCCTACTAATCTGCATGGAAGAAAGTTCTTTTCACAGTGCACTGTTTCTTAATTTCAAAAATAATCTTTCAATAAAATGACTGTAAAGAAATAAGCATTAAATTCTGGCAAGAATTTTATGAGAAACTTTGAAATAAAATTCATAAAACATTATCTTGTGGTGCACCTTTAATATTGCGTGAGTCCGGCGGTGGTAGAAGGAAAGTCAGGTGAATACTAGTAGTTCGACTAAAGTTTGAATCTTGCGAACGGATAGTTGCGTGATAGTGATTTTCTCCGCGCGTGATGTGAATATGAGCTAGTTTCCGTTAAATTCCTATCCATTCCTATCCTAATCCTATCCAATCCTATTCTCTTCCCTTACGCAGCTAGCCATCGTATGCTTTGTCTCAATTTACTAACCAAAAAAATTCTAATGTTATTTAAAAAGTTAAAATATTTTCCTAAATTTGCATACTAATTATAGCTAACCACACGAAGGATATCTTCCTGACGGAAATATGTTTTCCTGGAAGTTTTCTGCGGTTGGTGAAGTTTACAAGTATTTGATGATGGCAAAGCGTTCGAGCGCTATTTGCCAAAGGAGAGGTTGTAAGACTTCCCTTACATTGCGCAACAATTTATTTTAAGTTTGATACCTTTCCTGAATCTCTCAACTTCCTCTATTATTTTCTCCCCAGGATGTAAATTTTGATTTGAATATTTAAACGAAGTGAACGTGAAGTGAATATTTAAACAGGTGAATCTCTGTGTTTATTCAAAGCGTGTTTTCGCTAGCCAGCTCACGTTTCGTTGCTATCTCGCTGTTACGCTAGTAAGCCTCTTGGCCATTTCGGATTATCATCACGCCTGTTAAGTTTTTGTGAGTCAACCTGTTAGGTGTAATTTAAAGTGCTAATCCAGCACTATTTTATTTTATATTCGACTTGAATTAGATTCTACAATTAAGTTTTCACCGCAGGTTGACGGTGTTTTTGTAACGCACGAAGATCGTGGCTTTCTGTTAAACTTTGAATTAATAAAGGGTTACTTTTCACCCTTCTTCTGCGCTGGTAATTCATTTACTCCAGTGCGAGAATTCGCCAGATTCATTGTAGGATTTAGAATTAGTTTATGGGGAGTAGCAGACAGATCTTACAAGGTATGCCTTCGTGGAAAACTTTCGACGTTACACATGAGGTAACGTGAACCTGTATCCACGTTACACAACATGAGTAAAGCCACGAAAACCCTCATGCAGTCGCCCGCTCTCTTGGAAACGAACCCAAACTACCTATGTATAGAAGCCGAGATTCTCGGCCGTTGGTGGCCCTGGTCTTACTAGGAAACGCTGATTCTTATGTCGCTTACATATGGGTAGAAAGCAACTGGGCCATTCAACCACCAAGAGAAAACCCGGGACTAACTACCATTGTTCATTGGGTTTTGTCACACAATGGCTAGTGAATCCTTAAAGCAATTATAATCATATAGCAGCCAAGATTATATAAATAATATATCTTGGAAGTAACAAAACCTTTTCAAAAGGGCGCATTTATGTAAGTCTGAAACGATATTTTTGTATATTTTGACAAAGAATTTAAAACTTCTCATGTGCGGTGTTTAATACCAATTATATCCTAACTGAGTATATTCCACTTATGAAACTGCTTTCAGGATATAAAGCTTTCGTTTAACAAAAATGTTTAGTGTTATCAGGAAGTTTTAGTAACCATGCATGTATTTAAATAATTTTTCATCAGCATATGATAATTTCTCTCGAAAATCAACTTTAAATCTTGTACGCCTCCCCTTTTCGGTTTAACTAGATTTAAATTTGGGGGAGAGATCTAATGGTTAGTAATGAATATTATTATATTTATTACTAATATTTATTTTCCAATTATTCTATGATCAAAGAAATTTTCTTCTTAACTTTTAAGTTATTAGGTCGAATTCTGTACAGAATACAAACAAACCCTAAGCTAGTTAAGTTATTCCGATACCAAGTGACAATTAATAATCTTCTTTAAAAATAAAAATGTTTTTTAGCTGTTATAATGTAATAATTTCGTTATGAAAGTAGTTTCTTCTTGTCTAAATAAAATATGTGATTTACTTATGTAGTTTACTTTTTAATTGTATTAAAAGTAATATTTATTTATGTCTTTATTTAGGATCTCATTTGTTGTACCTAGTGCTGAAAGTGAGGAGCTTGGGGGAAGAACATTTAGCAACAGCTATGAAGTCTTGATTGCATTTTGATCCTAAGTGTATACAAGCAGAAAGCACAATGCGCCGATGTGCGCATATAAGGGAACCTTCCGAAGAATCTCTTCAAGGGATTCAGCTCTACTGCCAGGCTTCAAGTCCTTGTGTTAGGAAGAAACGAAGTGAAGTGAGATAAATGTCTCTGGACTCAGAACTTAGCAGTGGATTCCAGGTGAAATACCTGGGATCCGTATCTTTCACTCGAAAGAAGCGTCAGCCACTTAAAGGTATCGTATCTCTCCAAAGGCCCCTTCTTGACCTCTACACTGGCGCGCGTCGGAGGGGTGAGAGTCATCGCAGCGTTCATCCTCTCGCTCTCACACAGCAGCTGGAAATTTGTGACTATGGATTGGTGGTGGCTGAAGGAAATGGGGAAACCGTGATCACCAAAGTAATCACTCCACTGTCAAACGTCGTCCTGTGGGCGGCCGTCCGTTTTCATGCTAGAATCATCAAGAAAAGGGTATGTTAGCAAGTTATTAAGTTGGTTAGCAAGTGGAAATGCGATGCATTTAATTATCTTTTATATTTTAATTAATTGTGCTGCTTCAGAATTCCTGATTAAAACGGAACTTAAACAATTGTATATGTTATCCTTACATAACAAACTCTAATAACAATAAAAATACGTATGGCTATTACATCTGATGGTGTTTCTTATAATTCTTCATTCACAAGAAAAATTAGAAAGATAGCCGTAGCACGAAAAATAATATTTTGTTTGTTGTAACTTATGTAGGCTTTACGAAAAGGAAATTATATGCACATTAAAAAAGCATTTTGAGCTCAATAGATCAACAAATGAGATGAAATTCGGCCCACTCCTTTTTTTTTTTTACTTCCTCTGCCCGAAGTAAAAAGGAAATATTGTAATCGCAAAAAATTTCGGGTATCATATTTGAACGAAAATATATATTTTAAACACTATCGTATGTAATTTAACGATGTTTTTGAATGACATTCGTACGTAAGAACAGAATAAAGGACACCTTTTCCCCCAAAAATTATAAAACTGATTTAAAATGGATTGCGAAGAGATTTTTTTCGTGGCGTCTGTGCGTACGTACGTATGTATGTATCTCGCATAACTCAAAAACGAGTAGCCTCAGAACATTGAAATTTTGTATATAGGGCTGCTATAACATATAGATGTGCACCTCGCATTTTGGTTGCAAACGGCCGCACCAAAAGTATATAAATGTATGGATATATGTATCCACTCTGATACTCGGCTCAGTGAGCTCAGTTTCTTTATTCTTATAAGTTTGTATATTGTGCATTTTTTGCTTTAAAAATGATTGAATTATGTTGTTCTTATCTTCCGGTTTAGATTTTTATGCCTTTAGTTAACCTGCATGCAATAATTGTAGAATTATCAACAATTTAAATTTTTTTTAAGTGCGGCTAAGCCTAATTTTTGGTTATGATAGCGGCCATATTTGTTAACATTTGAAGATTAGCAGAATAGTGGATTTGTTGCCAAGCTAGAGAAATTAAGCTTCGCAACAGCGAAGTAACGTCTTCCTTTATTATTGCGAATTAAATTATGCTTGATTCATTCTGAAATTATCATTTAAATTATTAGCTGGTTTTTGCGTACAAATTGTAATTTTAAGTGTAAACATTGTTTCTTTAATTGTTTTGACTGTACTTGGTATTTTATGTTTTTCTCTGCCTTTCAAATTTAATGAAAATATTTTGAATTTTTATGCATTTTTGCCTGAAAACTGAATTAATTAGTAGCGCATGCGCATTAGGTAAGCGGTGCTGAATCGTCTGTGAAAAACTGTTTCTTTTTTATTTGTTTAATTTCTTTTATGCATCGCTTTAGATTTATTATAGTATTTGAATAGAACTTGTGGTAATTCTTCAGATGCTTTAATTTTTGCTAACTCTGAGTCATAAAAGGAATGAGATCTAACGCTGTTAAAGGAACCTAGCGCTGAAGTGTGGCTATGGTAAATAAATATAGTGAACTTTAAAGATTGCATTTATTCTATTGCGGTTTATACGCTATCGACGAAGTAGATTTAATTCAAAGTTCGTTAACTGTTAATTCAATATGTTTAAATGAAATGCAGGAAAATTGCGTATAATTTAATATTCCGTACAAGGAAGTCATGGATGGGCACATCAGATGTTTTTTTATTTTTATAAAACTGAATACTCTATTGTTTATGTCAAATGCAACTTTTAGTATTTGGCAAGAAACTAATTACTGAGAACATATATTACTTTTTTTAGCAGAAGACTTTTTATTATCATAAGACCTGAATGTGGAAACGTAAACCGAGTGTTCTCATTTGAAAGGAAATTTAACCTGATTGTGTTTTAACGTACTTTTATCATTTATTTATTTCCCTTTAATTTGATTTATTATTATTTGATTATTTTATTTATTTTTAACTTTATTATGCAAACAGAAAATGCTTAAACTTCGCTGGATTTTATTCTTGAAAAGTGTCCATTTGAAAAGTGTTATAACTCCTAACAAAAAGTTAGTGTTATAACAGTGTTAAAGTGTTATAACAGTCTCCATTTGATCCTATCATGCATTTTACAAAACAGGTGCTGTATTTTTGCAGGTGTTTGGAGCTGCTTTTGTGCCTCTTGCTTGTTCAGATGGAGTTCTGGACCATAAATCTTATATATGTCTGGCCTCTAAGCAGAGATTCCTTGTCAGTTTAACTCATCCCTCTGTCTTCGCCTGTATATATAGAAGGGTCTCCTCTCCTACAACTTTCGAATGCCACGCATTTGTGTGCGCAACTGCGGAAGATGCTTTAGCCATAGCTGGGTTAGCAACATTAGCCAGTCAGCAGAGCGATTTGCCAACCATACAACGTCCACTTTATCCGAGACATGGGCCTCCGACAGCTTCGATTGAGTCTGGAACAGATTACTACACCCCTTCTGATGTTCCATCTGGTTCTAGGGACATCCGAGGTAATGGGTTGCCAAGAGCGACGGACACGGAAGAGGTAAGCATAATACAATACTTCAAAATTTTAAGCATTTTAATTTCTTTGCTTGAGTAGATAACTGTAAAAATACTGTTCGTTTATCTGATTGTAAAATGAGTTCAAAAATCATCTCTGCTTGTACGCGAGCTTTTAAATTTCACCAACAAGGTAAGAGGAGTGAACATTTCCATGTGAAATCAATGGCTACTTTCCATCCATGTGGCTACTTTCAATTATTTTAGTTCGGTTTATTTAATTACGGCAGAGCAGTCAAGGGTTATCTGCCTCAAAAGAGGATATCTTCGTTTAGAAACTTTCTAAAGAAAACTAACTAATAAATAGGCAAATAAACTAATAAAACTAGCTGGTATAAATAATAAATAAACTAATAAGACTGGCTGGTATTTAAGCTACACATGGAGGCAGGCAGCCCTTTCGCCTGGAATAGATCCAGGGTCGAACTATCAGTGTTCAGCGACTTCACCGCTCGGCCGCTGGTGAGCCAAGAATTTTTGTTGTAAGGCTTTTTATTTAAAATAATAATAATAAATTATTATCTATTGCTACTGTCTTATCGAAGTGGCATCGCTTATCAGCGCGCTATCTTCACACTTAAGATAACTTAGATATACTCTATAAAGTATTTCCTCCCTCCTTCTAGCATGCCTTCGTGGCGTAATGGTAGAACATTCGGCGCGTATTCGAGAGTTCATGTTTGAGTTCCGGCGAGGGTATTGCTCATTTTTCATGTCTGCTGCTTCCAAATAACCTAATGACTCTACAGAGGCACCCGAACTAAAAGGTGGTGTAAAGTAATTTGTCACTAGCAGGATTTGACGACTGGGTGCTTTAGACGCCAGTCGCCTTTAAAAGGTGGAGTATATGAGGTATTTTCCCCTCCTTCTAACATGCCTTCGTTATGCAGCGGTAGTACACTTGGCACCTATTCGAGAGATTCAGGTTTGAGTACCGGTGACAGCATTGCTCATTTTTTCATGTCTCCTGCTTCAAAATACCCTGATGCCTCTACAGTGATGTCCGAACTAAAAGGTGGTGGGTAATAATTCGTCACCGCCAGGATTTGACGATTGGGTCCTCTAATCCCCAGTTGCCTTTTTAAAAGGGGAGTATGTGAGGTAGTTTCTCCCTCCTTCCAGCGTGGCTTCGTGGTGTAACCGTAGCACACTCGGCGCATGTTCGAGAGGTCCCTGTTTGAGTACCGGCGAGGGCATTGCTCATTTTTCATGTCTCCTGCTTCAAAATAACCTAATGATTCTATAACCCTTCAAACATGCGTTAATCTGTGCAATTTGAAAATTCTCGCCTTTAGCCTTTTATCAAACTGTATCTCAGCATCAAGTTTGTGCTCCTTGTATCTCAGCATCAAGCTCTCCAGTTTCATAGAAAGTTAATGGAATAAATGGTAAATATGCTTTTCAGTTGCTTGAATGCCTAAAATCATTCTTAAGAGTGATAATAATTAGTAGGCCGTCAAATCATGAAATGGACTTGAAAACTTCCGCAGCTATTTTTCTGTTACCTTTAAGGCGCAGCCTTTCATTACACATTGATTAATATTATCATTGTTCTTTATCACTCGCTTATGAAAATTTTAATTATTTTAGATGAGTGTCTGAGTTCTTGATAAATGACATAGCACTGTTTGAAATAATCTGACCTGTGATAATTATCATCCACTACCTAGAGTATAATCAGTAATTTAAATAAAACGCTACATGACTTCTGGAAGATTTCTCAATGGGCCACAAGAAATGTGTTATTCAGGTTATTTTATTCAAAACTTTATCTTACGAAATCTTTATTTTTGTTTTTCTGGCAAATTATTGATGCCACTAACAAGGAACGGGAGGACAAGCATCTTATTTTATGCAATAATTCTGCTTTCGAAATTATTCAACTCCTTCGTACAGCATTTCTCATGTATCTGTCGCAGAATTTGTGATAAGAACTCTTCATTCGTTTCTACTGCGCAATCACGTGAAATGAGGAAACATGTTCTTAATTTCATTTCTGGTTTAGGAATGGTGCTCATTAAAGGAAGCTGAAGGACAAGCTGAGGCAACGAAGTAAGAGGTCTGGATCAATTATTCATTAGGAAAAATAAAGTAGAAGCAAAGAAGAAATAATTCTACGTATAAGTTAAACACGAGTTAATGATTAATCTGCAAATAAGGATTTGTTTTCAAATACTTTCTAGATTTTCCCTTTCTGAAATGCAATTATCATGGCATGTTTTAGAATCGATGCTAATTTTTAAAGTAGTTTTCTTAAGGAGATAACAATGCAAATATTTAATTCGAGGGGCCACTTGTTTTATTTATTGTAATGTAGTAATAAGTTGTACGTTGTTTCCAACTACTTAACAAGCTTTCCAACGTCTGTTACTAACTTAAGTAACTAAGTTACTAGTTCAAGTAACTTGTAGCATTATAAAAGTGTTATAACAGTTATTTCGAAGCAAGAGTCATGAAATATGAGCAACGCCTTCCTCGGAAATCGAACCACGGACCTCTCGGTTACGCGTCGAGCGTGCTGACCGCTACACCACGAAGGCATGCGAAGAAGGTTGGAGAAATACCTTATATACTCTCTCCTTTTAAAGGGCGACTGGGGTTCAGGGGACCCAATCGCCAAATCCCGGTGGTGGAGAATCATCATCCACCACCTTTTTCAGTTCGAGCGCCAGTTATAGAAACATTAGGTTATTTCGAAGCAGGAGTCATGAAAAATGAGCAACGCCTGCGCCGGAAATCGAACCAGGGACCTCTAGGTTACGCGTCGAGCGTGCTAACCACTACTCTACGAAGCCATGCGAAGAAGGCGGGAGAAATACCTTATAAACTAACTTACGAATCTCAAATCAAAATAAATACTGTAGAGTACAATAAATTAAATATTTTACTACCTTGGTTTGGGTTTACAAGATTAAAATATAGCTCTTGAATGCTGCGCTCGCAGTCTGATAGCAAGATAAATTATTCACTTGACAGCAGAAACTTGAAGGTTCGCCTAGAAGGCTCCCACAATATTCTGTTCTCGATTAAAGTAACTTGATTTAGAATCAAATTTTTGTATTGAAAATTGAAGCCATTTCTGCAATTATCAGTACCTTTTTCTGTGGACATTTTCTGCTTTTCATTGATACTTAAAAGCTTAACAGAAAAAAAATTCCTCGAGCTACCTTTTAAGCTGTCTGCTAATTGAAACATATATATCCCTCACGTTAAGTCTTCTCATAGTTAGCAATTCACTGGCATGCTTTTGTTGAAACAACGTAAGTGAATAGGAAATTAAACAAAAACGTTATTTCAGGCTACATTTAGGGAGAAGTATGGCAATGCAATCGTGAATCACAATTGTACAGGATAGCATAGTAAAGGCTGCACACAAAATTCACATTTACAGTCCATCAGTACAGTCACTATTATTGTATACGACGTTTCTGTCGCTCTGGTAGCTTCATAATGCCTTCAGCAGCCCCATATTTTCAGATATCAATGAGGTTCGTTCACTGATGTTTGAAAATCGGTACTCGATTTGTCAGGACTGAGTGTTCGGTGCATATTCTTGGAAAACATCTTCGGGGCAACTTAAAGTCCTGATTTGGAACAGGGAGCTGAATGCAGCTATGTTCTGTGGTAGAATACTGTGATTAAGTGGGAGAATAACTGCACTTGATTTAAAATCCTCTTTTATTAAATCACAATTATTTACAACCACTTCCCAACTCGGGAGGGATACAGAAAGTAGAGACCGCACTTGGGTCTAAAATGAACAATCAAATTTAAACTAAAACTAAATAGAAATAAATTAGTCGTTGCTCACAGAGCAATAACGCGAGGTTGGCCTCTAAACTAAATGGTGCGTAGCAAGATTTAACTAATACTGACCCACTTGAAATTACTTCAATAAGTAATCACGTAAAAGCGCTATGGCTTAGAATTTAAATGCTAGCTAGTCAGGCGAACGTTGAATAGCGTGACCGTGGTCTGAGACTAAAAGCTCTCTCACACTGAAAGGTTTCTACCTCTTGCTTAAATATAACTTGGCTCCACTTCAAATTAGCATAAAGCTGAAAACGCGCGCTTCTTCTAACGGGAAGTTGAAAATGAGAACAGATAGTAAAGTATAAATTAAAATAAAACTTTGTTAGTTTAACTAAAACCTTACAGATTCATATATGGTTCGCACATGTAGTATTGGGATATATAAGATAATGATTTAGTATGGTTTATTTAATTACGGCAAAGCATAAAGGGAAAGCATAAAGCTGATTAAAGAGAAGGATGCCTTCATTGAGGGCATTTTAGGGGAACTGGTTCTTACGCACGTAACATATGGGGGATACCACAAAAACGCCCATTAAACCAAGCTGATAGCCTGGAAACAAACCCAGGTCGAATTACCAGTGTTCAGCGACTTTACAGCTTGGCTGCTGGTATGCCTGTGAATCGTATGGGAAAAAGTGCTTTATAGGAGTTCCTTAAAATATGAGAATAAATCAGATTCTTAGAAGCTAAGGTTTAGAGAGTATGAAGACTGATACAATACTTCCCAGTTCATTATGAGCATAGGCCTCCCTAGCCAACATCAGCCACACTCTACAATGAACGTTCTCATGGAATATAATGGAAAAAGTGTTAATAAAGTAACACCAATTGTCCAGCAGAATTTCACACAGGATGGGATTCAAGAAATGTGCTCAGTACATAGGATTAACAGTTTTTTCAGTATGAACTTCATAAATAAATAAGAATCACACGTCAACAGTTATACACAGGCAACAATAAACAAGACTTATGTTTGTAGGATTCTGTAGTTGTGATTTCAAGGATGGTGTACTGTTGTACCTCCAAGTTGGAAGAAGTTTTGTTAACCAGTTTCATGAAACTCCTGTCTGAATGTCATTAGAGAAAGACCCGAAAAGATGATAATGAGAAGGTCCGATAAATACGTCGAAAGTGTTCATTTTTCCCTACTTGACTCTCCGTACAGATTAGCATTGGAAACGATCGAAACGAGCTATTAACATCATACAAGGTCCTATTCTCAAAACTCAAACTCCAGACTGAAGAAAAAACTACTAAATAACAAAACACGAAGGCTTCATTATGCAATATTATCCACCCGATGAAGATTGACACGGATTTATTGCATCGCCCCAATACAAAAATAGTTTTGACTACATTACTTGTTGTTGCCATATTCCTCAAGTCATTTTCCTGAGACTGATGTCAAGATGAATACGATTTCTATGAAGAACTCTTGCAAATCGTATTATTATCTGAATACTTTTATAATACTTAAAGAACGCAGTTAAACTCACCATTTTTGTTTTGTTAAACAAATTAATAGTATCTTTTGATTTTCTCCATTTCTTTATATTAAAATAGATACGTACATTTTTTAATGACTGAAAAGTTCTATCCATTTTTCTTCATAACTTTTATTTTTCCAAATTTAATAATTAACTTACATAATTTTATAATGAACTTAATTTTTTTTATAATTAATAAAAAAAACTTTTGCAATCACTGTTTTGTCAAAAACATTATTCATATTTATTGTATTCTTTGCGATAGTTTTGTTATTTTTTTCCCGTGAAGCTTCAATTTTAGACCATGTTAATTCACTGCTGTTTATTAAAAGATTCTGCTAAAACATTCTGCTAAAACATTCTGCTTCACCAAAACTATTGTCCTATAGCTCATAGTAAGAAAGACGTCTGCCATCATTTCGTGGATAAACACAAAAGCAACATTAAAAGCACTTAGATCTAGATATAAAGTATTTAGTTTGGCAACAAACTAAATACTTTGTATTATTTTAGTATTTTATATTATTTTAGTATTTTATATTATTTTAGTATTTTATATTATTTTAGTATTTTATATTATTTTAGTACTTTGTATTATTTTTTTTGGGGCCAAACTAAATACTTTGTATTATTTATTTGTACTCACCAAACTAAATATGGTAAATACTTTGTATTTAAGATATTTAGTTTGGGGAGTGTAACAGAGGAGATATTTTAATTTTTAAATCGCGGTTTTACTCGAGGTTGCACTATTTTTACTTCTTATATAATTTAGCCCTTATAAAATTTCACCAAATAACCGAGACAAAATGACAATCTGGCCAGGACCATATCACTAAACTGTCACACTCTCAGTCAAAGCGGGACATCTAGGTCAGATTAAAATACTAACTGATGTGCATGGCTTATGTTTGATTTTAAATGCAATTTTTTTCGTGAGGTTTAGGTTGACTAAATAATCATCCTTCAAGGTTCAATAAATTTATTTTAGTTCTGAAAAGGATGCTGAGTCGTTGTCAGCTGTCTTGTATCTGATAATTATCACAATGGAAGATGCAATTAATAATTTTTTCTTCTAAAATGTTAAAATGTTAATAATTTTTTCTTCTAAAATCCCAAGCTGTGGTAATAATAAATTTAAGCTATTTATTAGTCCAAAAGGGCAATTTGCCCAGAAAGACTATTAATTTCGTTTTTGCATTTTGCGTTGATTCACTATAAACAGCGAATCACTTTTTAAATTGTTGCCACCAAATATTAGAGCCCTGTATTATATTTAAAGAAATAAAATAATGAAGAATCTGCATAAATGTATGTATGTTTTTCCCATTGTGATAAAACAACCGTACCTAGAGCCATCCAGTTTTGAATAACGTACGTCTCCACCTGAATATGGGCATCTGGAAGCCCCAATTTGGAATTTGGAATTTGTTGTATTATGGATTTCTTATTTAGTAACACTTTAACTAATTTTTTATTAACAAAATCAACGATTTCAAAGCAAAGAATGGCAACACTGTACGAAAAAAAAATCATTTTTATCTCCAGCCTTCGAGACTGTGCATCGGAAATTCTAAAGATATGCTCATTTTAAAATTATTTTGCAATGTTGCTGTTGAATTTAATTTCATGGTTTAAGTGCGAAGAACAGGATATTTAATAAATAAAGGTAACACACAAAACACTAAAAAATTCCGTTTGGGTGTGATGTAAAATCTGAAAGCTTTCAGATTTTTTTAAAAAAAATTTGTATTGTCTTGTTCTATTTTATGTTTCTTTTTCTTTTAACTATGATTGTTATTTTTTTGTGTGTGCAAATAAGGCCAAATAAAGCCATAGTAATGTTTCATTTTCAATAGCGATCTAATCCTTATTACCTGGGTACTCGGGGTATCATAAATTTCTGAAGAAAAACCAAGAACCATAATATTCCTGAACTTTGGGCAGATCTCTAAAGATATATGTTTATTTCTTGGAAAGTGATGAAGTGCTCTATTTGCAGGAATCTAACTCCTACGCTAGCGTTGTTAACAAGACATCTCCACGCGTGGGTCGGTTCACCCTTGGAGCACGTTCACCTCGCATCGCAGGCGGCCGCCAGAAGAAATACACCCACCATAGAGAAGCCCGAGCCTTCATAGGACGGTGTAAGGCCCCTGGTGCTCCTCCACATATCTGGGATGGGTTGCCTTCGAGACAAAGGGAACGACTGGATGACCAGCAAAGGTCAACATCAAGCTATGATCGAGGTTAGTATTTAAACATCATATCTCTAATATTTACTTTAACTCTTTTTCATATGGAGCTAGGAAAGAGGACATACAGCAAGAAAAGCGACTCGTGAATTCTTCTTGAACACTCTATGGGATCTATGGTCATATTTTTTATACATCTAACATCGAAACTAGGGCATTTTATTCAAATGTATTTAAAATTTATGTAAATTCTGACGACAATTTTTGTATCGCAATTCAAAATAGCCTTCGAAAAACATTAGATTTCAGTCTGATTAGCTTTCTGACGCCGAAAATAATATGTACTAAAAAGTTTTACAAAGATTCCTTTTAAACTGCGCGTTTATTGAAAGAATTAAAACGACTGTAAAGGAAGATTGCAGTCTCCAGAATCAAATTTCATAATTTGCTACCACAGCACGCTACCAACGCAGATCTTAATAACAGAATGTTTGCATTTGGCTTTAAAAAAACCTTTTTGCAGTCTGTTTGCCTTGATGGTATCTGAAATATTACTCTAGAACAGACGTCGCATATTTAACTATTATATGTAGGAAAAATTGAAATTTACCTTTATAATTTCGAATTGAATTGTTGAATGCAAAACTATTACGATTCATCACCCGAAATTTAATTTGCTTTTCGACTGCATTGAAATGATTTAAATTACACTCTTCCTTTTAATTTAGTACATTAATTTTCAATTATTCATTTCCTAAAGACGGTAAAAAATGCATTTGTCGGGCTAGATAGTTTACATATGTTTATCATGTTAGTCCTATGTTTTGTATATGCAAATTAGTTAGAACACTAAGCGAAACTAAGTCACAGATCTGTGTGCTGAGTAAGAATTAAAAAGTAAGAAGAAATAACTCTTTTAGTAGTGTTGTAAGTTTTTCAAAGCAGTTCAAAACTTCAGTTTGCAAGAGAAGGAAATTATGTTTTCTAATCACACGACGTAGGCAAGCAGTAAAGAAGGAGAAAATTCCTTGCATTTGAGAACCAATAAGCTCTAAGTACTACCTTTACTAGTATTATAAGGTATTTCTCCCGCCTTCTTGGCATGCCTTCGTGGTCAGATTAAAATACCAGCTGAACTGCATATAATAAAAAAATTCTTATTTCTTATTTTTCTTTAGTGGTCAGCACGATCGACGCGTATTCTAAAGGTCCCTGGTTCGAAACGAGGCGAAGGCGTTGTCCAAAAAATCCTAATGTCTGTACAGTTTTTCCATTTTATTGAATATCCAATTATACCTAATAATTTTAAAATGTTGAAATACACAATATATGGATAATTTAAGAATTTGAATAAAACTGAGTATCTTGAAGGTTCCTGTTTTTAACTGGAAAAAATATTCAGTCAATCGATTAAGGAAAAAAATACATTCTCGACAAAAAATACACCACTGCTTATTAAATCGCTTACACCAGGGAAGAAAGCAAATAGCACACATTATTTATTGTACGTATAAAAGACAGGGAAGGTTACTTATAAAATAGAGCGAATAGGAGGAAGAAATGATTAAATTTCCAAATTGTTTGGGATACGCAGCATGCAGAATTCAGTATACTGAGCTGCCACTTCTGGCAGCAACAACGGCCGTAATGCAGCCGGGTATCAAGTCGAACTGATCTTGGATAACAGATATGAGTTTTTTCATTCCATACGACTTCAGTTTTATGCCAGAGTTCCTCAACAGTAGTGACTGCCGAGTGGCAGCTTGCCAGCCTGTCGACAGTTCATGACCAGATGTTCTCAGTCGGTGAGAGATCTGCAGAATGTTGGCCAGGGCAACAGTCGAACACCCTTTGTATCGCCCTCCCCCTCGATAGTCATTTATTGTACTGGTTCGAATCTGTATTTTGTCACGCTTGGCACCAGGGGGTAAAAATTACCAGCCTGTCGGTTCTCGGGACCCTATGAGGCAAAAGAAATACCCCAACTCTTCCCAGGTCTAGTGGTCGTTCGGGGTGTCATAAGTAGTGCAGCGTCTGGTCCATTTCCCAGCGCATTTGTGTAAGTGCTTCAAGGCAGAGCGACTCACGTAGTACTGTTAGGTAGCACATTTTGATGACCAATCAAATATTCAGGCTGATATTGCTGCATCCCGCCGTGAGACCGGGAACCGGAGGTGTTGGCTTCATGGACCCCGTCAAATTAATGGATTCGAATGAAAATGCTGGGACTGAGGGCAGTAAATGGAAAACACAGGTAACTCTGCAGTGGCGTTTAGCCTGATCCTGCCTAATACAGAAGCCAAAAGGAACAGTATGAGGCGGAATACGGAGCTTAATACAACGCAAATCTGTATCACGAATGTTGGGATAGTACAGGCAGCATGCGATCGTGCATCATTTTGTTAAAAGATGATGTCACATGGGCCTCGAAGAAAAGGCACAGCCACAGGCCTTAACAGGTTAGAAGTGTAACAGCGATTGTACGCATTGCCAGCTATGCAAACAAGAAGTAATCGTG
>KK116685.1:283189-311483 GCA_000611955.2 Stegodyphus mimosarum | reverse complement strand
CTACAAGTATAACAGCAACAACAACAACTAACTAACTAACTAACTGAGATGAGGTGTTTCACCTCGGCTTTTATAAGCTTTTAAATTATCAGTAGAACAATCACGATTTTTCTAGATTTTTCTGGATGGCAACAGTAATTACGAGATATTTATTTATTAATCATTAAATGCGCGCGCTCTTTTATTTTTATTGCTATTTTTTTTTTCGACGTAGCTTTCTCTTCAAAAATCGTCTGCGTTGCTAAGGCAACATGAAGCAAATCTAATTACAATTCTAAATAAATAGCCAAATAAATGTGAAATTCGTAACAATATGTTTACTGTCACTTCTCTCTTTCCATTTTCCCGCCAGAATGGAAATTATTTCGTGTGTATTTATCTGAGGATCTGATATTTTTATGTCAGAGCGTGTTCTGCGATTTGAAGGCCACGTTATTAGTTTTGCTATCCTAGATAAGAGTTCCTCGCTTCGACTTTGCTACTTGCCGATAATTAAATGCACGCCAGTGAATTCTGAGCCAACTTCGCGATTAAATTTCTCTGTGTAGCCTTTGCCTATTATTTTATTTAATATTCTGACTATATTTAAATTTAGCATTGCATTTAAATCTATACCTTGAGCTCTCACCATAAGTGCTGGCGGACTTTGTAAGCACCAAAAGCGCCTTCTGTTCATCTTATTGAGATGTTCTTTTCATCTTATTGTTATCGTATTCGAGAGGTTTAAGTTCGGCGAGAGCATTGCACATTTTTAACACTTCTTGCTTTAAAACAACCTGGTAACCTTACAGTGGTGCCCGAACTAAAAGGTGGTAGATGGCCAATAATTTGTCACCACTAGGATTTGCCGACTAGGTCCCCTAATTCCCAGTCACTGTTTAAAAGATGAAGTATATAAGGAATTTTCTTCTTCCTTCCAGCATGCCTTCGTGGTGTAATGGTAGAGCACTCAGTACGTATTCGAGAGATCTAGGTTCGAGTCTCGGCGAAAGCACTGCCGATTTTTCACACTTTCTGCTTCAAAATAAGCTTATGACTCTATAACTGATACAAGATGAACATAGCGAATAGTGGCTTCACAGTTCAAGTAAAGATCTAGCTTCCAAATAACTTTTATTTTGACTAGACTCTTACAACTGGACCGATATTATCTTTAACTTTATGAGGTATTTCATCCGCCTACTTAGCATGCCTTCGTGGTGTAATGGTCAGCACACTCGGCGCGTATTCTAAAGGTCCGAGGTTCGAGTCTCGGCGAGGGCATTGCACATTTTTCATGTCTCCGCTTCGAAATAACTTAATGTCTCTACAACTTTATTAAATTTATCAATTGGGAAACTCTAAATAAAAGAAGAAAAGAGCGCAAGAGAGTTGTAAAAGAAAGACCATGGCTTCCCATAGACTGTCATGCCTTTAAAAAAACCGAATTTTTGTAGAAATTACAAAAAAAAAACGTTTTTTGCTTTGGTTATTAATGTTTCGATATTCGTGTAAAAGGGCACATGTTTTTAATTTTGTTGCTGAGCGCTAGCAGTTATTAACTACGCATATCTCTGTGAATATTATATGCTAAGAATTTATCACATAAAACTTACTGAAGAAGAATGACTATTTTAGTGATAGGAATTTTTGTTCAACGTGAGCCATATGGAAGCCTAAATGGTATATTTATGTAATCTTCCCACTGCTATCTTTGAAATTTCACGAGTGTTTTGCTTTATCATGCTATGGAAATACAGGGTGTTTATAAAGTCCCGGACCCATTTTGATGTTTAATAACTCATAAAATAATAAAGATAGATTAAAATTAATAACATAAATGGTTAGATAGACTCAAAACGTTTTATGACCCTTGTCGATGAACTTCCACGTGTGCCCCCTTCGTCGCACGGAGAATATCAAGTCGATATTCAATTTCACGCCAGGTACCGGCAAGCATGTCGGCATCCACGGAGGCTATTGCGGTTGTCATTCTGGCTTTTAGGTCATCCATGTTCGACACTCTCCTCCGGTAAACGTTGTCCTTTACAAATCCCCAAAGGAAAAAGTCCAGCGGCGTTATATCAGGTGATCTGGCTGGCCAAGGAATTGGACCTCCTCGCCCAATCCATCTTCCTGTAAAATGGTCATTCAAAGAACTACGAACGATGGTACCCCAATGAGGTGATGCACCAACTTAATAATACCACATAACATTGCAATAGTTGCCAAACACAAAAGAGAGAAAAGTGCAATTAATAAGCAGACGATATTTAGAAAAGTACAGATATTTAGACTGGAAAATGAAATTATCCGAAATTAACCACACGCGCAGGCGATATTTACAAAAATAAAGATATTCAAACCTGAAAAGGAAATTATATAAGTTATTCCATCAATAAATGCCATAAGTTTGTTTATATCATCATTGTTTTATGAGTTATTAAACATCAAAGTGTGTCCGGGACTTTATAAACAGCCTGCATATCTACGAAGTGCTCTCAATCTGAGTAATGTACTGCGGTTATATTTCTGTACTAAGCACTACTCCGAAACATTAGAGAGAATACCGATGATTATACATATTATACCGATTATTTTAATTGCTGCTTTCGGCTTGCTGCATATATCAAATCTATTCCTTTCTAAGAAGATTCTGCAGTTTACCAATTAGTGTTCTTTTTTATCTCATAATAACTATAATTCAGGAAAAATTGGCTTGTGTCTGTTATTTCCGTGAACAGATAATTACCATTTAGATGAATATTACGTACAGTATATGAATTAGCCGTATCACAATCAGTTGCGTGAAGAAGCTTTCCGTTTGTATGAGCTCCAGTGCGCTTCGAGTTTTCCTGGATACTCTTCCTTAACAGGATTCTTCAATAAGGTTTATGTCCTGGCTATGCAAGAGTTCGTTAGATAATCAGTGCGTTAACAAAGGCGTTTAATTATTTCTGAAGCTATTTAATGAGACTCGTGCTTTTATTCTTGTTTTTTTTAAATCGTTTCAATTATTATGTGTAATGATTTAGCCTAGATTTACTCGTTTAGGTAATGACTTTTCCTTTAGTATCAGAAACACGCAAGGTGCTCGAAAGCGGCATCCGGGACTTTGATTTCCTTTAATGGTGATCTTAGACATGCAGTTTTAATTACAGAACATCTTAAAGGTGCAGAAATTTACAAAAGTTTTAATTATGCAGATAGGTGTTTTCTGCTAAAAGTAAAACCTAAATTTTAATGGGATACTTACAGAGCAAAATTTCAAAATTTTTGGAAACATTCGTAGTACTTTAATGAGCTTAACAACTTAAACATTTTTGAATGAAAAATTCAGAGATATGTTTAATCAAAATCGCTGAAACAACCTTGTATTTGGCTTACATTTATTAAACACTCAATCGATTTCGAGGGCAGCTACAGGTCCCTCCTCATCAATAGAAATTTCGTTCTCCTGATGAGGAGGGACCTGTAGCTGCCCTCGAAATCGACTGAGTGTTTTAATAAATGTATGCCAAATACAAGGTTGTTTCAGCGATTTTTATTGTCACATTGGCGTGTTTCTCTTCCATTCTAATATGTTTAATATTTTCGAAAGGCCAGTTACAAATGTGTTCACGAATGTTATGTCTCTCAAAGCGGAATTTCGCCGAGACAAGCAACTTTTGTTTCGTAATGTGCCGTAAATTTTTTCTTAAAACGCCTAAAGAATATCAGCGAAAACAATCATCATTGTTGAATATTTTCCGGGAATTTTTCAGGTAAAGTTATGAAAAATTTTACATTTTTCATTTTAAAATATAACAAGTATTTTACTAATTAAATTTCCCTTTAGAGCCAGTTTCCCTTAGAAAGTCCTCCACAAAAGCATCCCTTCCCTTACGCAGATAGCCCTAGTGTGCTTTGCCATAATCAAATAATCCAAGCCAACCAATCTTTCAATTTAGGGAAACTGTATATAAAGTTAAATTAAATAGTATGTTTATACAGAATGACCCCTTTTTACTGTAAAACGAATTAACTGCTTTCGCGAAATACTACCTCTTAGTTATTAAGAAATTTAGTGATTCGATAAAAAATGTTTAGGATCAGTATGATACCTCCAACGCCTTCCTTAAACACAGTGTACAGTGGCAAAGATTTTTCACCATCAACACCCGAGTTTAAAAATGGTAGCCTGCTTTAGCTCTTGAACGGTTTCCATGAAGGCATATCTCCTGAAGACAGATAACTATGGAATGTTTTGAATAATACTTAATCTATATACAAAACTTGCTGGAATGGAATTTTTCAAAATTTGGAAAGATTTTTTTTGGGGGGGAAACATTTTTCTCCGGTGAAGGACCCAACAGCGGCCGAGACGGTGAAACTACTGAACAATGGTAGTTTGACTTATGTTAAATTCCCAGCTAATGAAAGGTCGGATGAGCGAGTATGAGAAACTTCACGGTTTTCACTAAAGTTTAGCGTAAATACGATCCATTTTCCGTTAGAAAGTCTTCAACGAAGGCATCTCTTTGCTTGGCCACTAGTCATCAAGTGCTTCGACAATCTGAGTGTTTTAAATTAAAAATTTTTTCATGAGAATTTTAACTTATTTTATGCAGATTAATACTGTTGTAAATGAAAACCAGTTGGGTTTGAAATTTTGCAAGTATTTTTATCACAGTTTTTAACGATTAAGGTTTCTTCTCTAAACTGTTCAAGATTTACTGTTCTCTGAACGCCTAAAATCTAATATACTTTCAGGGGAAAAAATACGTACCCAAAAGTTAAGAGTTTTTTCAGCAATGTTATTAAACGTTCGCCTGTAAAGCAACTCTACTTGTTATTTCAAAAGCAAAAATAATTTACATTTTACATAAAAAATAATCACATTTTAAAAATAATGATATGCAATAGAATGTTATGTGATTATTTTGAAATGCATGTGATTATTTTTTATAATTTTACATCACATTTTTCTTAAAATTTTAGCTTTCTTTAAATTTTTTCCCTACGTAACCATCATCGACAGAGCCTTTTACATAAAGTGATGGTTATAATTTGGTAAAGTTAGTTCAGCATTTCTCACTCGATATAAAATTTTAAAAAATGCTTTCCATGGAAATTATAAAATCAGCCTTAAGCTTCCATTCCTGCAGTAGGTAACTAAGACAAGGATATGATATTACAAAGACTAAGAAACAAACCAAAGTAAAAAAAAGAGATAGATTTCTACCAAATATTCTCGCGATGTAAAGCTGTGTACATTGAGTTGATTTCGCGTTCAACTTCAGGAAAACACTAAGTGAATTTTTCAAAATTCCGCTCTCCCAAACTTATGTATTCTCTACTATACCATATATGTATTTAAAGCACTGGTAAATTGTATCAAACAGTGCGGCATCAAAATAACATCTGTTCTCAAGATCCCTTAATTTTAAACCAAAGAACGTTATCGACCCATCAAATAGTATTGATGCCACAAAAAAAGTAATAATTCTTGCTAGAAATATTTGTTTGTGACGCACGTAATCATCGTGTTTACTGATAATGCTTTACACTTCCTTGAGCTTCAGCTGATTTATTATGCGGAAGATAGCTATTGCAACACGTGCTCCTTATCATACAAATTCTTTTCAACAGTTCAAAAAGTGTATAATCTACAACGTGTAGTACAGATAATCATTTGCTTTAGTTTTATAATTCATCATGGCTCGTGAGTGAAAAGTGAAAGTTCAAGGAGGAAGAGACGAGTTGCATGATTCGAAAGTTGATATTTTCATTGCCAGAAGAAAAGTGAAAACTTTTAAGTTCAAAAGAATGACATTTCAACACAAAATCCTCAATGGAGAGTCATGTGCATTAGTGCCATTAATTTCGGATTCATGATTTAATGCAGAAAATAAAGTTTCTTAAGTGTAATTGTAGGTAGTCTAAACATTTTAAATACACTCTGCACGCACACACGCAAAGCGACAACTGTATATCTCCCGTTCTACTGGGCCAATTGAAGAAATTCAATTTGCGTTTTTGATGTCTCGAAAGCATGCCTTGAGACATATATTAGATTTATATACAGCATTGTTCTAATATATACATTTAGACACAAAATGGAACTTTTTCTGAAATTACATACCGAATTTTGGTACTTTTCTGTTATTGGGAGCGGATTAAGAAATGTATGTATGCATCTATATATGTATGTATGTATGTGTATGGATGTATGTATGCGCATATATGTATATATGTATACATACACGTACATTCGTATGTACGTATATACATGCATACATGAACACATCCATACATTCTCACATGCATATATATATACACATTTCTGAATCCGGTCCTGACAACAGAACAGTATCCCATTTTTTTTCCATATTTCGATTCTACGACTCAAATTATGCCTAAAGATTAAATTTTGTAAAACTTGATGGGAAACTTGGTGAGAAATTCAAATATTTATCTTGGCGCACTCTTTTCCAACTTGCGCCATTTCAATACTTCACTCGACGAAATGCTTAATTTATAGTAACCTATTTTCTTTTCCCTTTTTTAACTGTGCACGAGGAGAAAAAAGGTGCATCGTTCATTCTTTGAAATAATTTTAACAAAATGCGTAAAGCACATTTGCCGTTAATTATTGCTTATGACAAATATGCCAAATTTCAAAACGCGCAATATATAAATTTAGAAATTTTGAGTAAAAAAACTCTAATTTTTTGCATGTATGCCTAGAAATACATATATTTTAAAGTGATGGTAAAAATTTTATAGTTATGATTCATTTCGAAACATTTATGCAAATTGTTAAAAAATACAAATTTTAAAAACAAATCAGAAAATAGCTGCTAATTTTATTTGGATTGAACTTAAAGTTCGAACTATGATTGAAGGAATCAAATACGTTTAGTAAAAAAAGAGATATTAATAAATATATTCCCAAATTCAATTAACACTGAGAAGTTAGCATTTTGATTGCTAATTTTTTAAAAACTGCTCATACGATTTTTACAAAATTTGGCGCTTTGAAACATCGAATCGAAACATGGAAAAAATCAGTATCTCATTTCCGAAAACATCGGATTTCGTTTCAGAATATCTATGTTAACGTAATGCTATATATAAATCCTGAATACAGATATATATCCTAAGTCGCGCTTTCGAGATATTCAAAACGAGTTTAAATGTATAATTTTTATTTAATAATAGTATAATTTTCTTTCGAGTATAATTTTCTTTCAAGTTAAATTTCGTCAATCAGCCTAGTAGAGTGGGAGATATAGAATTGCCGCTTTCTTTTTATTTTGTGCAAAGTGTACTTAGGTATTATCACAACCGCCTTAAACCGCCTTTCAGAAATCGCTAGAGCTTCAGAATGCACCAAACTCTGGTAACCATACGCATAACAGTTACTCGGACAACCATGTGCATGACAAATGTTCAGTTTTTCAACGTCGCTATTTTCGTAAGCTTTCTTTTTGTTGCATTCCAATTTTCTACTGCTTTTATAGAAAAATTATGACTATTATTTTGCTTTAAATTCGCTTTTGAAATTTGTGCTCGTAGAATTTTCTTATAGTAGAAGAAGGAGAGGTGAAATTTCTCTTGAAATACATTATTTTGTCGTAAAATCGCTGAAGTAACATTGCTTCGAATTCTTTCTCAAAGCGATCGCAATAAAATTTCCATAGCAACAAAAACAAAAATCCGTTTGTAATTAGGTTTACTGATTGTCTTTTGGAATAAATATATAGTCTTTTGGAATAAATATAGACTGCACCAAAGAGATTGCGATTATAAGTTAAGTATCCATTTTCTTGTGCTTCCTGAAACCAATTTTAAACGCCTATCTGTGGTAGGCTGGCCGTCGCTTCGTTTTGGAAAGCTTAAATTGTCTGAAAATGTTGGCCCTATAGAATATCTTACTAAGAGAAACACAGCGAGGTCAGAGGGTAAGAAATCTGGGGAGAAAGATGGTTATGACAAAAGACGACTCTGTTCCTGACCGAAGAAACTGAAGTTGCTTTCTGAAGCGTCTTTTGCTCAAAATGTGACATCGAGAAAGTTTTTAATTCCGTTTGTACTACATCATGAACTACGCTGTACTGGTTAATTTCACTTCATCCATTTATTAGGCAGCAACTGTTGCCAGATTAAAATATTTCCAATTTCGCAGACGTGACGTGAATTTTTCGAGCAAAGGTTTGCATACGTGTATAAAACGCGATATTTATATAACTGACCTAAACACAGTCACGTTAATTGATAAATTATTCATAATGAACATTTAATTATAGTAATAATATTATAGTAATAACTATCATACACAGTACTTTATATTTTTGCCCGTTTCTCACATACGTATGAAAGTGAAGAATGTTTACTTTAGCTTAGTTTTCAAAAGATAATACAGTAATATAAAACCACTGTACGTGCTTGAAATAGTATCATGAACAATTTCAAGATACATCATAAGAGTAATGATTGCTTGCCATCAGATTATTAGTGGGCAATTAAATAAAGGGGTACTGCTAGGGATCATCATGGGGTATTCTTTGAAAATTGCTCATGCGTATTTGTGCTTATACGTGTGTCTGTCATGGGAACACAGTACTGGGAGGATATGAGCTGTTATATTTGACTAGATTCCAGCCGTTTCTATCTTGACGTTTTGTAACTTGTCTAGCGCTCCGTAATTTTAAAATTTAATATTCCGTCTGTGTCAAATTTTCCAGTTTATTCGCAAATTTTTTTAACATATTTTGGCTAATAAAATCAAGAATTAAAAATAAAACAAATAAATAATCACAAAAATCTGAAAAGTTTCAGATTTTAAATTACGTCCAAAGAGGCGTTTTTTAACGTTTTATGTGTTATAAAAACCTTTATTTATTTTTATATACCTTTATTTATTAAATAGCACGTTCTTCGCACTTAACCATAAAATTCAGTTCAACAGCAATATGGCAAAATAATTTTAAAATGAGTATATCTTTAGAATTTCCGATACACAGTTCCGCAGGCTTTAGCTAAAAAAGGTTTTTTTTTTCGTAGAGTGTTGCCGTTGTTCGCTTTTAAATCGCTTGAGTTTGTTCATCAAAAATTCGTTAAAGTTTTACAAAATATGAAATAGATAATAAAACGAATTCCAAACTGGCTTCTAGATGCGCATATTTGGGTGGAAACGTACGTTATTCTAGATTGGATGGCTCTAAGTTCCGTTGTGTTATCATATCTGGAGAAATATAGTACATACATTTATGCAGATCCTTCATTATTTAATTTCTTTAAATATAATTCAGGGCTGCAATGTTTTGTAGCAACAGTTTGAAAAGTGTTTCAGACATTTAATGTTTCCTACGCAAAATCGCAAAGCGAAAACAATAATCCTTCGGGGTCGAAGCCCCTTTGCACTAAAAATTAAGTATAAAGCCTCTAAATTAAAGAAATTGCCAGACACGTAAATAGTTGTTGTTTGTTATTATAAATATCATGTAAATATCATGTATTTATCAACTATAAAGTTGTTGCATATTTTAGTTTGCGCAAGTATAAATTATTGGTATTGTTATTACCATTAATAAACTATAGCTGTACTTACAGTTGAATTCATATGGGCTGATTCAGTATCCGTCGTCCATGGCTCAAACAAATTTTTTAAAGCTGTTTAAACTCCTAGTAAATATTGAAGTTTTCTTCGTTTTCTCCATATGTAACGTGAATATGAGCCATTTTTCCTTAGAAAATCCTTCACGAAGGTATTCTTATCTTTAGGCAGATAGACAGACAGAAAGAAGTACAGCGGACACTAAAACATCGCCATGGGCAAAACTGGTATCGCCCCACTGCACTAACTAGCTATGAAAGTGCACCCTCACGGGGCACGCTAGCGTCATGCTCGGTCATTTGTTTACATTGCAGCATTTATAATAGTTGTGTATTAAAAGTACATAATTTGCATTACAGACAATATTGACATAAGATATACTTTACAAGGGTACTTTGCAATTACATGATAAGTACAACAAATACAATGGATAAATGAAATAAGTATACAATGGATAAATACAATAAGTCGTTTAGAGATGTATATACATATTTCTTTTGTGTTTCGGTTTGGAGCTTTGTTGGTGGGGGGGGGAAATGATTATGCTACGTGGTTCGTTGCTTGCTTGGTATTTTGTTACACGGTTCGCAGTTTATAAGTTCATTCTTAGCACGGTTTATATTTCAGCATACAGTTAATGAATTCATTTCATGGTGCTGAGTGCGTAGTACTGGTGTATCTGTCACATATTGCACAGTATGCAATGAAGTAGGTATATGAAAGAAGTATGAAGTATGAAGTAGGTATTTGAGTAGGTATATGAAAAGTTACGATTATCTCAATAAATGGAGGTATTTAAGTGTGTTTCCTAAAGTCACTCCTGCATAGTTAAGAGGATGAAGAGTGGATATTCTTATTGCTGCATTTTCTGAACTTGAAGAATTATTTCGCGTTGTATGCTATGGATGGCAGAGGTCCAGTCCTTGGCGTAGTAGGTAATCAATAATATTTTTTATGTTTCGGAAGACTTTACGGTGTTTAATGACGAATCTTCTAAATTCTATTCCAGCATCGGTGGGATGGCGAATGTGATGGGCTGACGTTAGCGGACACTGAAACATGTAATATTCAGGGTCTCCTTTTCCCCCACATCTATCCGACGTAGCCATACTCCGATCATAAAAATACTTGGGGAAGAGACCGTGACCCGAGACGTACTGGGTAAGAAAGTAGGTTGATATTGTGGTATTTTCGTCAGCCTTGGGCAGCAGTTCGAATGTACGTCGTCCTTGCGGTCCTTGTTCCCACTGACGTTGCCACTTTTCATTTGCCATTTGTTTTAGTTTGTACTTGAATGCTGATTTAGGCCATGGGATATGAATTTGACATCCTGTTTGTTCTAGTGCTGCCTGTTTTGCTAGAAAATCTGCCCTTTCATTGCCTTCACAGGCGTTGTGCCCTCTGGTCCATGATAGGACAAGTTTCTTATTACTTGTGCTTATGATGTCTTGAATTTGCCGGGCTATTGAAGAATTTGTGTTCTGTTGTTTGATGGCATGTATGGAGGACTGACTGTCGGTGATTACATGGATAGTATCTGTATTTAAGTCTCTAAGTTGCATAATACTGTTTAATATGGCTATGAGCTCTGCTTGATATACACTATTTTTCGGCCTAAGTTGACCTTGCCATTCGGAATGAAGGTCTGTTTTTGTTTTTATGGTGACACCGCTTCCTACCTTATTTTGGATCTTTGAGCCATCTTATCTTTAGGCAGATAGATCTCAGGTTATTATCGTAGCCGATCTGACAAACAAACAAACAATCCTAGTAAGTACTTCTAAAAACAGTAAATTAATGGCCAGTCAGTCAACAACTGTATCCAGCGCGCTTCTTTTTTTTTTTTTGTACTAACTTAATTTGCATTTTCTGGAGTGACTAAGAGTGGAAGACTTAAAAGTTCAACTGAAACGTGAATAACGAAAACTGATTACTCTAAAGTAAAATTTAACATTGTGGTGTACATGTCCTCTTTCCTATTCGCTGAAATAAGACGGTTTTATGTTATTAATTCTATTGAGATATTTATCACGTAATTTAATGATACCAAAGTCTGTTTTATAGTTACTAAAAGTCAGCCGAAAATCTAATAAGAAAAATTTATTCTAAGAATATCATCACTATCATTGGGAAAAGTTAGACATCTATCAAAATTTTCGATGGGTATTTTATTCCATGCTATAAATAAGAGATAAATAAATCTAGTTTTATATGTTGCCTGTAGATGCTAAATGCTTAACTGAGTTAGAAATAACTCTACCCCCCCAAAAAAATCGAAGGAAGGAAAGAATGTCCTTTGTTAGAGATAGACAAAAAACTTAAAATATTGGACGCATGATATCTTTCCTACCTACCTATTTCTCCTACTTTGCTCTAGTTTCAGAAATATACGTTCTTTTACTAATCCATTTACGATGTCCATTACAACCTCCACCTTGACCGTGAACGATAAATAATCTTCACGTTTTTGTCCTTGCTATTTTCTAGACGAATCCGAAAGAGCTCCACCTCCAGATCCCCGTTACCGAGACACGTCCACCATGACGGAACCCCAAAGTCTGGAAGAACCAAATCTCCCACCTCCCACAGAAGTGTTGGCGGAGACCATCGACCTAAGCAGCGAGTCCTCTTCTTCCTCCGCAACCTCAGGAGCTGGCTGGCGACCTCTAGTGCCCGAGACCAAAGAGGACCCGCCTCTCATCAAATACACGTACTTTGGATACGAGACCTACGCAAGACCGAATGTCGGGATCTCTGAAGAGAACAGCAGCTCTTGCTCTACGAGGAGAAGTGCTTTCCAGCGGCCACCCCATGTTGAAGGTAGGAGAATGGGGGAGCAGAGGAGAACGAAGACAAGGAGGAATGTCGAAACCCGTAAAAGTAAGTAGTATCTATCAACCCCGCATAAGAATTTTGTTGCGATTTAATCCTACCCGTATTCCTTGCCAGAAGAAACTGATTGAGTGCAACAGGTGTTATGAATAAAGAAAAGTGTAAATGCCTTCTCCCCGCCCTTACATTCAGAATTAAAATGATTAGATCACAAGCCACTTTGACTAATTGCCATTTGTCATTTTAAGTTGAGTACTGTTTACAATCTGTATGTTAAACTGTTTCTGTGTTAAATTGTTCTGATTTTAGTGCACTAACATTAGAGAAGGTAAGTGCCATTACTTAATTTCTGACATATCAATTCCTTTCAAATGGAAGTGTATTAAGCCACTTCCATTTTAGTGTATTTAAGCCATTTCCATTTTAGTGTATTAAGCCACTTACATTTCAAGCCATTTGTCAAGCTGCGTCAGGATGTTAAAAATCTACGAAAGCTTAATGTGCAGTTCCTCACTCCATTTATGTAGTCCCAAACTCCATATATATAATTATATAATAGTATTATAACTCCATCATAAAATACCTAGCGGCTTCTAAAAGTATTTTAAAGCAGCACATTTTGCTACACTAAAACATTCAGATTAGTGTATAACATAAACTTAAGAGTGGTTGCCGATTTCCATTTTAAGGTTTTAATTCAAACGCTTTGTTTAGATACTGTGATAGTAGTTGGACGGTGTATTTGAAAACGTGAGGAATACATTCATTCACTAGTCAGCTGTTGTACAAATTTAATATTTAACTCATTTGTTACTAATCTTGCAAAATACTACAAAAACGCTTTCTTGTTTATTAGACATCATGGCCAAAGCTTCCAGCTTTGCTATTTAAAATATTTCAGTTCAAAGGCTGCAAAGTTAAGAATTCTATTATAATATTTGTTGTTTTATTCAATCATATTAAAGTTTGTTATTCTTACACTTTAGCAATTTATAAAATATGTATTATAGATTTGAATAATTATAGATGGCATTTCTGGGCCAAAATCATATGAAATTTCATTAGCATTATAGATCGAAGAGACGAACTTGTATGGCTGTTTTTGTTTAGGAGATTTACGGAAGAAAAAATTAGTTTTCCTTTAAGATATGAATTATAGATTGTTACAATTAAATATTTCAGTAGAATTTCTCTCTATATAAAAAGCTCAACGAGCACTTCTAAAATTAAGAGAAAATCTATTCATCTACAGTTGAATCTGATAATACTTTTAAACAATATTTTATTTAATTACACTAGATTGCGCTACTGATTATGTACACAATCTTCTTGTTTTCCTGTACTTCATTCCGAAAATGAATAATATATGCCATTATTTAAGGCAGAGTTTGTAGCCCTGTGTCAGGTAGGGTCAAAAAATCAAATGCAGGGTATTTTACAGAAAAGTGGGTCATCTTTTTGTGGGAGGATCGGAAGCAGTCGAAACGATTTACGACAAATCTTTCTCTTCTGTCTTCAACTGTACCATTTGTATCTTGCTTCAAATGCACAGTTCACAGCGCAATGCACTCATTTCCGCATCTATAAGAATGCCGCTTTAGCATGTAAGCATCTTACTTATGCGAAAGAAAAGTTAATGTCTGACTGGAAAGGATAAAATTATTTTTACCATCATGAATCTTGAACAGAACACAAACATAAAGAAAGTAATGTAAGTTTAATTGTTAATGAAGGAAGTTTAATTGTTAAATGAAAGATAGTAATAAGTTTAATTGTTAAATGATTCAGATTGTGTTGTTTTCAAAATTCTTTGTAACACTTTATCATCTTGTGATTTACATTTTCTGATTGAATTTCGGAATCCAGTTCCCGTATCGATGAAAATGTACTTTCATTTCAAGTTCTGTTTCTTTCTTTCTTTATTTATTTTTCGTGAGGGTGAGGGGAAAGAATAAAGCATTTGCTTGTTTGAAAACGATACTTTTCATTATTTATATTTGTTGGTGATATATAGAAAGAAATAAAGCATTAATTTTCGATTTGAACATAGATATATCAGTATAAAACACAGATGTATCAAGTATAAAAATATTGTTACAAATATGTTAAGAATTTGTTGATATACACGATGAATCTGAACAAGTGGACAAAGCATTAGCGGGTGATAAAAGACGACTATACGATCAATAATTTGTAATAGAATGTGTGACAGGAACGCAAACGGCGAGCCGCTTGGTGGCATTGTAAATAGGTGGTATAAAAAAGATTGGTCCTCGCCCCCAATGGCATTTTCTACCGTGGATTGCCGAGAAGATTGCTGGTTATACGAACCACGAGATTTCCAGGGTGATGGATTGGTGTCCTACTGAAACCATTATGGATTTAGTTGTTGCCGGCGATATTCGAGAAATGCCTGGTGTTTTCGCAAATGTGCGTCAGTCCCTATCTCGCAGGTGTGAAGCCTTCGCTATAGCTGAGGAAGGTTTTTTGAGCAATCTCTGTGAGCATGTTCTGTTAATAAAATGTTTTCTGAAGTATCTTCTCTCATTCTTATGTTAATTCTTTAAATGTGACAGTGGAAAACTATAACTTCTCACCGCTTACGTTTCAACCGTACATTCTATGACGAATGTAGCTCGTATAGCTAGCTACCTTCTATCACCCTGTTAAGTTTTGCCCACTTGTTCAGATTCACCCTGTATTTTTAATTTAATAAATTATCTTTTACTCGGCTGAAATCTTTTATTGTAAAGCATGTATTTCTTCAGTTTTATTGGGTTATGTATTTTACTTTTTCTAAGAAAACGTGATTAATATGCTGTCATAGCACTCTTAAAAATTTCAAGATTTTGATGCTTTCCTTACGCAACTTATAATTTTAGAATCATTTCAAAATTTCAGATTTTCTCAAGCATATATACTACAAAGAAATTTGCTCATGTAGCATCAGAAAAATTTCTCAGTTATATGTATTACGCAATTACGTAGCTCATTGTTTTAACCAATCCTAATTTTGTTCCTATTTTTTTGCATTTTCTATATATATAAAGCGGAGCTCTTTTTTTCTGTATCTCTCTTTTTTTAAGAGCCCGTCCTCCAGGTATGGCAGATCTGCACATCTGCAAAAGAAATATTCCGATTTTCTGTTTATGTCATGCGGCGCTTTCCACTGAGCAAAGATGTCAGATGTCATCATACCAGATGCTGACATCAGCAGCTAATAGCAGATGTCAGCTTAGGCATCTCATTTTGTAGAGCTTGGAGATTAGAGGCTGATATAGACCGTAATTTCAG
The DNA here is from genome assembly GCA_000611955.2 of Stegodyphus mimosarum. Taxonomy (NCBI): domain Eukaryota; kingdom Metazoa; phylum Arthropoda; class Arachnida; order Araneae; family Eresidae; genus Stegodyphus; species Stegodyphus mimosarum. The sequence goes on along the minus strand of KK116685.1, from coordinate 295,777 downwards.
TTTGGGGATAAGTCCAATGTGGCTCAACTCGCAATTTACCGTACGCTCTTGGACATGAGTTACCACAGTCTCAGATCCATATCATATGCTTCGGCTTTTATCCATTTATCATTATAAATATTTGGACTGTGCAAGCAATCATCTACAAGTGGGTGAGTTACCTATTTGTATGTGATCACTAATAGAGGACAGTCTTCTGTCCGCTATTAGTGTCCAATCATATAATAACGCAAATCCTATTTTTGTTGTACAGCTTTTGTGGACAGGCGAGATTTCGCATAACCTCTTTACCTGTAATTTTTTTAAACAATTCCAGGCAGTTAAAAGTATTGTAATAGTGTAGCTTTAGCGATCACATTAACACCCAACATTCTTCTAATATAACTTGTTTTTTCTTGAACATTGCAGGTGATGTACTATGTCTAATACGGCATATTATACCAACAGTTAATGCAGCAGTATTCCGTGGTAAAGACGATGTCTTTCATCGAAACAATACTCTATGTCACTCTTGGAAATAGTTAAAAACTGGCTTTAAGCATAAGATGAATAATTCCCTTTTTTTCCTATAGATCTTGAATTGGGTTGAATGTATATCCAATCGAATGTTTACCTTTACGAATGTTTACTGAGTTACAGCATTGAGCTTTACGAACAGACAATCTATGTGTTAGTTACATGAATTTTAAATATATCTGTTTCAGTCGTATAACCAAATATCAAGAGGCTTTTATTCACATGAAGTTCAAAGGTAATTCTACCAAATCTTATGTCTTCTCTGTATGAACCTCGTGTTTATGGATGGCAGTCATTTTTATACTGCTTCACCCATTCGTATAAGGTAATATTATTTTTCGTTGCTACTGGAGAGAAAGTCTGTTATCCACATTTTCCTAAGGTATGTGATCATATTCTTTTACCTTTGCTTGTACTTTTTATGTATTTTTCTTGGAGTTCTCTGTGCCTCAGGAAATAAGGCCATTACACTGGAAATAAAAAGTATACAATTAATCACTTTTATAAGAAATCAAAGACGTTTATCCCTTCCGCTCTTGGGGTGTAGTAATAGCCAGCATATAAATCCGGTAACCTAAAGATCCAGATTCGGTTCTTGGTAAGGCATAGTAGATATATTCAACAAGAGACTTCTTTCCTGAAAGTACTATCTTTACAGTGACTCTCAAACTAAAAGTGCAGAGCAGTAGCTCGGTTCTAACTTGAGTTAATAGATGAGTTGCTTTCTCCCCATTAGCCGTTTACTTGTGGGGTGGGAGAGGATGCAACGAATTAAAGACATTTCTCCTATGTGCTTTTGCGACGTAGTCGTCATATTAGCCTGGTAATCTGAAAACCTAGGTTCAAGTCCCAGCGACAGCACAGCGTGTTTTTCAAGAAATCTCGCTGCAAAGTCTTAACGTAACTACATTGTTATATAAAAATATGGAATTTAATATTTTAGGTTAAGTAATCGATTAATACTGAATCATACTAAATTGGCATTTATCGACTGCTAAAACGTATAGCCCCGCCAAAAAAAATTAAAAAAGAATATAATAAATAATTTCCTTTTTATTTCATAAAGAAGAATTCCTTAGCTTTTTGCTCTTCATTTCGTATGACCGATTAAAAAGTAGTTCTGGAATTTTGCTTTTCAATTTAATTGGGAATTTTATTTTAAATAGTAATGTTACGATCAATATATTCAAATATTCTTTAAAAAAACACAGCACATGAATAGTAATATTTGGTGATGAAAAAGAAAGTAAAGTTATTTTTAGTTCATCATATTACAGAACCTTCTCAAAATTTCTTCTCCCATTTTTGGCCAAGTAGTTAAAACCGCTGAGTACTGGTAGTTCGAGCCGAGCTCAAGTCTCGACGTATGAGCCTGGCTGCTTAACTGTCTTATAGTTGTCCCTATGTATAACACAGATATGATCCAGTTTCATTTAGAAAATTCTCTGCGAAGGCATCCCTTATGCAAATAGCCCTTGCGTGCTTTGCCATTATCAAAATGCACCAAACTAGAGAATATCTTCCGCAAGCTAATCAGTTACCAAGGGGTATGTTTCATCTAAATTTCTCGTTCCATTTAGCATTTTCTGTTTTATAAGTTGTAACATTTCAGGACTTTCAGGATTGTTCTCATAGCAATGGAAACTATACATGATGACAAAAACGCTGTGTTGGAATAATGTAGAAATAACAATAAAACTTTCTCGTTCAGGATCTCAGATAGATAAAAGCAAGCAACACAGCAGATAAAAAAATTCTTTAGAGCTTCAGATACTAAATCAATAAACAACTGTAAGTTCAAAAAGATTTTTTTTAATAAAAGTGAGAATAAATGATCATAGATCGCCTAAAAATTTTTTAAAAATGAATAAATAAAATTTACAGTCAAATTCAAAAATATTTTATCATTCTATTTTTGAATTCTTCATTTATTCTGTTCGTTTCTTTGAAAATTGTTTTAATTCCGTAAATGTTTCCCAAAGGTAGCTCACAATGGCTATAATAAAGACTCTATCTTATAAGGAATTTTCCCTTTCTTATCGCGTGCTTTCGTAGCAGCATCCAAGTATTAATTGTGAGGTTCGGAACTCGAATCCCCAAGAGGATATTGCTGATTTTTTTATGTTTCCTGCTTCGAAGTAAACCGAATAATTCTATAAGTGCTGCCCGAAGTAAAATATGGTAGGTTATTTGTCATCACCTGATTTAACGACTGGGTCTTCTCCCTTCGCAGACACCATTTAAGAACGGTGAAGGTATCAGGACTAGTATTTCTTCTTATCTGCTTGGCGAACATGACGTGTCCTGACTAGACACTGAGTTTGACTACAGACTATGTCCTATGGAGTGTAGCAAAGACGACAAGATGAGAAGGGTTAAGCTAACTTTTAATATTTTACACAGGTGACTAACAATAAAACTGGCCTTTTAAATTACTACGTCTGTAGTACGCAAACTGCGGAAAACTACAATACGTCTTTAGCTTTCAAGAAGACTCAGGCAGTAACTGATGGCAAGCTGGCGTGAAGTCTAGCGGCAAGACGGTTCATTCCTTCCCCTTCTAACTCAGCTCTTGGCAAAAAGCCATAACTTAAATATTTAAGTGTTAGCAATTTGCATAAACGTAGTTACAATTTGCATAAACATAGTTACACGTTTATTCTGGCCGGAAGTGGAAAATAAGAGATGATACTAAAGTTTTAGAATAAAATAAACGTTAGTCAAACTTAAGATCCTTACAAAGGAAAGGGGTTTTCTCTTTCCTTACCGCATGCTCTCGTGATATAATGAAGCACATTCGGCTATAAATGGGAAGATCAGGATTAAATCATGGCGAGGAAAATGCTGATTTTTCATGCTCCGAAATAAGCTTAACTACAGTCTGAACTGTCTAGAAATACAGGCGACCTCAAAAACAATGTATTTGATGGTATTCGTCCAGACGGGATAGTGGTTAGTGTCGCTGATACCCGAAAGGCCCGGCTTCGAATCTCAGACAAGGCATGGATGTCTACAAGCGCATAGTGTCTGTGCGGCAAAGGGGCACTCAAAATACACGGCGAACGGAAACTTTCTCAAGAGGTTTATGGCACAGGAAGAGGGGTAGGAAACCTTCAAATTGACCTCCGGGTTGCTCTGCTTAGGTGTAAACCATCAGAGCCGGAAGCTTAACAGTTAGCAAGGCACTTTGATCCATAGGTGCCGGACTTGCTATAGGAGTTGTTGTACCTGCATTTGCTATCTGTATCTCCAAAATCATCAATAAAATTAAATCTAAATTCTGCACTCGCTGTCAAGGTTCTTATTTAATTTGACTCAATCGAACCTGCTGCGGCAGTACAATTATGAGAGAGCTTCGGGCAAAATGCAAAATGTCTGGCCTTGAAATCGCCGAGCATTTTTCTTTTCATGATTGTTATTTCATATTTACTTTATTTCTCAATAAAATTTATTCATGAAAGCGCATTTTAAAACAAAAGCACGAAAAATTAAATTAGTTTTCTGAGTTATAAATAAAAAATGTAAATGCAGAGTTTAAGTGTTCGTCTTTTTACTTCCTTGCACGAAGGAAAGAAAGTATAGCAATAGCGAGATATTTCGGGTATCATATTTCAACGAAATATTCATCTTGACGCTTCTCGAATCCATCTCGACGATTCCCCCCCCCCTTAAGTTTGTATATACGGACATAATAAAAGACTCTTTTTTACGAAACGGATTGTAAAAGGGATTTTTTTTCGTGCCGTGGTTTGTACGTACTTGCGTACGTAACTATGAATGTATCTCTCATTACTGAAAAACCATTAGGCATAGAACATTGAAATTTTATGTATGAGACTGCTATAATATCTAGTAACCTCCTTTTTATTGCAATTGGCAATACCAAACGTATATATATATATTATTTATATAAACGTATATATATATACGTTTATTATATATATATATATTAAACGTATTTCCAATTACGAAATGTAATTCCCAATGTAAACTTTCAATTACAGAAGTGTTTAAAATGACGATAGTATTCACGCTTTGGCAATGTCAATTAAAAAAATTAATTTTAGACAAATAATGAAATCTACCTACATATATAATAACAGCTTATCTATCTAGCTATATATATAAGGAAGAAAGTTTGTTGATTTGTTCTCTAATAACTCAATCACTACTATAGCTATCATCACCAAAATTTCTACAATTCTTTCCTGGGTCCTGGAAAAGTTCGACGCCCACTTTTTTCTTAAAAAAAAATAGCTAAAATCAGAAATATTAATTAAAAACTCAAAAAAAAAAACGATAATTTTCGCCTTTATTTTTCCGAGAGGCAACAGTCTCACAAGCTGCATATGAAAATCTGAGTCATTTCGAAAGTTGTTGCCACTGCCCACTTTGAAATCCTAGAGTTTGTTAACACAAAATTTCTTAAGTTTTACGAAGAAATAAAAATAGCATTGCTAAACATTAAATGCATTATTCCTGATTCCAAAATTCCGTGGGAAGCCGTTTAGACTATTCTCATCTTCCTTCGTACGACTTTAATCAGCAGAAATATTAATTAAAAACTCTGAAAGCGATCATTTTCGCACTCATTTTTTCGAGTGGCAACAGTCTGACTCATTGGATATAAAAATGTTTATTTCGAAAAGTGTTGCTACTGCTTGTTTTTCAAATCGTAAAGTTTGTTAATAAAAACTTTCCAAGTTTTAGAAAATCTATATATATATGTAAAGAAGAACGTTTATATGTGTGTTTGTTCGCATTACTGATTTTTGATCAATTATGATCAATTTTTTTGCCACATTTAATCGACTAAAATTGAATATTGGTGAATATTGGATGGAAGATGATTTTTTACGATCATTTGATTAGAAAGACGAAAATCCTTAAAGACAGCTTGCCATTGTTGCTGATATAATGATGGAGAATTAGTTCATTGTTCTTTCGAAATTTTTATGTGGATTCCATATCGCATCAGACTAAAAAATGTACGACTATGAATCTTATTTTTTGCATCGTTATTAGAGAAGGATTACAGCGGTATCGTTCTTTCTGTTGTTAGATGCATTACTCTCACTCTTACTTAACTGGCATCGGTACTTCTGGTAGTATAATATATATGTATATATAATAGCAGCTTTAGCGCTATTTTAATAACAGCCTGCTCTCTGTGTATTATATCTCCAAGAAACTTTGTAGTTTTGTCGCCAATTTAGGCTAAACTTTCTTCAATAGAAAACTACTTATTACTACAACCCTTTTACTTCCATCTCTTAACACGTACTTGCATTCCAGTCATTTGGTTTTAAAATTTCGAAGGCAAGTTGGTTAATTATTGCTTACTAGTTTGATTTTTAAATTCCTTTTTTACTACAGTTTTTAACTTTAATTTTAATTTTATGGATTATTTCTTTTAAGCTTCTTATGATATTTTAAAATTTGTTCTTGAATCTATTTTTGTTTTTACTTTTGTATTTAAAAAAAAGAGAGTGTAGAGGATATGTTTTCTAAAGTAAGCAACTCGGTCAGATTAATTGTGTTCTTAGTGAAAGATTATTTGCTTTTTAACAGGATTCTCTTGATCAAATTCACTGAAACAACCTTGTATTTGGCGTACATTTACAAGAACACTCAATCGATTTCGAGGGCAGCTACAGGTCCCTCCTCGTCAGGAGAACAAAATATCTAGAAAGGGAAAGAAAGCTGAGTAACGGCTTTATATACTCTCGGGCAGAACCACGCGCGAGGAGGTAACGCCATCCATCGGCAAAAATAATCATCAAGAATTATGTTATTAGAATTTTGGTTTAGTACTAATATCTTTATTTTGATTGAGAATCAATTAGATTTATGATTTGAATCTAGCAAATAATTTGATGCTTACTTGGAAGTAAGATGAAACACTCTCTCATATTTTAGTTACTGTTTATTGATGGTAGATTGGTTTATCCCCTTGATAAGTCAATTAATCTGCTATCAATAACAGTAACTGGTTTTTCAATACTTAAAAAGATTACTTTTGATTTTGGCATTTTTGCGATTTAGTTTTCCATAACTGTGTTTAAAGCAAGGAGGATTGAAAATTCTATAAATTTTTTAAATTCTGAAAAATACCTTTTCAATGATGTTTTTAAATTGAATTTCCGTTGCTTGGAGATGTAATATAGAGAGTTTTCTTTTTATAATTTATAGTGAATTATTGCTTTATTACTTTGCAGCTTTAGTGCAAGTTTTCGGCTTATTTATTTACTTTTAATTACTTTCATTATATATATAGTTAGTCAAACAATAAATAATAACCTAACAGTGTTTAATATTATTTTATTGTTGCTCTAAAAAGAGTATTAAAATAAAATTAATTTAAATGAAGTGTTAACTTAATAGACCGTATAAGGAAGGTCCATGTGATGTCCACATCATATTTTTTTTTCCTTTCTTTTGTGTGTCAGCCCTAAAATCTTCGTAATGATCATATCAACATCGATCTGTTCATTTTAAATAAATTGATAGGAAAAGTAAAATAAATTAAAAGAAAATTCATCATTTTGCAATTTGTATATCATCATTTTTCTCATTTTTCCTTTAGAAATGAATTATTTTGTTGCAAACATTCTTGCAGCGTAAAACAAAAGTAAAAAACACGAAGAAAAGATTATTTTTATTTTATTTTAGGTCCGAGACATTTGTCTGAAACATTTGTCGCACATCAATGGAAAGCATACAAAGCTTAGTCAGTCAGCCTTACTCAAATTATATCTGAAGTGGGAAGACTCAATTTTCTTTCCTTATTCCGGGGGGGGGGGAAGATGTATAAGCATGGGTTTTGCAAATGCATTCTCTTTCAAGGTTCTCCATTATTATGCGGAGTACTGGAAAAGTCGACAGTCAAGGTCATGAGTTCCTCTTATTAGTGGAAATTATCGTTGTTTCTAAATTACTATGTTATTAATAACTGGTTGGACTGACTTACAAAGTAACAACATCTCTTTGACATCTCATTATGATTAGTTTCTGGAAATCAAATACGATCTTTTTTTTTGTTTGTTTGTTTGGTGATTGTACTGGTTATACTACGAAGTTTGAAAATACATCGTTTTAATAATAAATTGCTTGATTATAACAACAGGTTAACATGCGAGGAAATTATCATTCTCATCGCTTATAAAAATCTTGCTTCTTGAAAGATATTTATAAATATTAGCTTATTATCAGTGGCGTAGCTAGGATAGGGCAAGGGGGGACATCTATCCCCGGGCGCAGCATCCAAGTGGCGCCAAATTCATGTTATGAAATTGTAGAATGAAATATTTTCCATTCTTGTCACACAGAAAATGGCGCAAAATCTTCAGTTGCCCCGGGCGCTGCAAGCCCCAGCTACGCCTCTGCTTATTATCTAAGATATAAATGCGATAAAGACTATAATAACGTGTATATATTTCTGAAAGTTTTTATTAATCATAATAATTAAGTTTTCTATAACAGCAAACTTTTAATTCTGAGATTAGTAAATGTTTCCTTATGTCATTACATGATTTTTTTTCATCATCATGTGAAGGCTGAACTTAAAAAAAAAAAAAAAAGAAAGAAAGAAAACATTATTATCCGATATGCAGATGGTGTTAAGGCATCGTCATCTGTAATTTTGGAAAAATTGTTTTTCACTTTCATAAAAAAAGTTCTTAACTTTTCTTCATGTAATCATTATTGTAAGTAGCGAAATCTTTGGAACTAAATCTTCCCAGCATTTCGAAATCGAGTGAAAGACGCCTTGTAATTTAATATATTTGAAGAAACTTTTGTGTTAGCAACGTAAACTACAAAAGCATGTTGCCTGTTTACTGTGTTTTTCATTTGGCCTATTCTGTAAGAATACTGTAAGATTTAAATAAAACTGTTATGGTTATTTATACGTGAACTACGAGAAATTCAGTTACGAGAATACAACCAGAAAAAACTGCAATTAAAATATATCGCTCTCTCTCTCTCGTTTTAATCACTAAGTATGTACTTTACTTTTCTTGGCACTATGCTTTTTCAGCAGTTAAATAACTAGAGCAGTAACGATATAAATTTATACTTATATTTGATTCAGAGAACCAATAAACTCTTATGTTTAATGTGAATAATGGAAGATCGTGTATTCTAACTATCACATAAAAAGTTTGATAGAGTTAACAACATTGTATTGCATTTATTAAATTCCTACCATTAGCTCATACTCTACCTATATCTTGTTTGAATTTTCAATCTTAATAAAATACTTTTTATTCATGAACTGAGGTTCAAATACATTTTTTACTTCCTTGCACGTACGAAGTAAAAAGGAAGTATTGTAATCGGGAAAAATTTTGGGTATCATATTTGAAAGAAAATATCCATTTTGACCGCTATCGAATGCAATTTAACGATGTTTTTGCATGACATCTGTACGTAAAGATAGAATAAAGGACTCTTTTTCCCCAACAAAATTATAAAACTGATTTAAAATGGATTCTGAAGAGACTTTTCGGTACGCAAACACATCCCGAATGTATGTATCTCGCATAACTCAAAAACGAGTAGCCTCAGAACGCACGCTGAAATTTTGTATATAGGACTGCTACAACATGTAGATGTGCACCTCGCATTTTGGTTGCAGTCGGCCGCACCAAAAGTATATAAATATATGTATATATATATCCACTCTGCTACTCTGCTCTGTGAGATCAGTTTCTTTATTCTCATATATTTGTAAATTGTGAATTTTTTGCTTTAAAAATGATTGAATTGTGTTGTTCTTATCTTTCGGTTAAGATTTTTATGCCTTTAGTTAACCTGCGGGCAATAATTGCGAAATTATCAACAATTTAAAAGTTTTTTAAGTGAGGCCAAGCCTAATTTTTCGTTATGATAGCATCCATATTTGTTTACATTTGAAACATAGCAGAATAGTGGATTTGTTGCCAGTCTAGAGAAACTAAGTTTCGCAACAACAAAGTGACGTCTTCTTTTATTATTGCGCATTAAATTATGTTTGATCATTCTGTAATTATCATTTAAGTTATTAGCTTGTTTTTGCGTACAAACTGTAATTTTAACTGTAAAAATTGTTTTTGAATTGTTTTAACTGTACTTGGTATTTTATGTTTTTCTATGCCTTTCAATTTTTAATGAAAATATTTTAAATTTTTATGCATTTTTACATACCGCGAAGTGAGAACTGAATTAGTAGTGCATGCGCATTAGGTAAGCGGTGATGAATCGTATGTGAAAAACTGTTACGTTTTTGTTTGTTCAATTTCTTTTATACATTGTTTTAGATTTATTAAAGTATTTGAATAGAACTTGTGATAATTCTTCAGATGCTATAATGTTTGCGCACTCTGAGTTATAAAATGAATTTAAATTAACACTGTTAAGTGAGCCTAGCGCCGAAGTGTGGCTATGGTAAATAAATATATAGCGAACTTCAAAGAGTGCGTTTATTCTATTGTGGTATTCTATCGACGAAGTAGATTTAATTCACAATTCGTTAACTGATAATTCAATATGTTTAAATGAAATGCAGGAAAATTGCGTATAATTTAATATTCCGTACAAGGAAGTCATGTGGCGTACACATCAGATTTTTTAAACTTATAGTGGATGACACTTGATGTTGATGCAGTTTTTTCACATGTTAAAGTCAATTCCTACTTATTTATTCCTGCTTATCGGAACTAAAGATAGGCGGTTTTTATTAAATATATTATAAGACTTACTAACAATGACCTTTTATTTATTAGGAATTCTCACGTGCTATGAAAATTAATTTTATATCAGCTTATAAATAATAGTACATGACTGTGATAAGTGGGATTGTAATATTTAACAAAAATAAGTGGCAACAGTAAAACAGAATTCTAAAGACTTTTAAAGTATATAGAATTAAAGAACTGTAGTTTTATAGAGTTGGATGAAAGGGATGTAATATCCCGTTATGTGGCGAATATTTCCCCATATTTCTACGTTAACGTGATAATAATATATGTTTAAAATATAACCCTTTAAAATGTCCCTTATTTCACAAACGAAGAATGTAAAAAGAAACTACAACACAACGCAAGCGACGATTAGAGAAAGAAAAACATAAGCGCCAAGAAAAGCTTCCTACGACAACTCTTCGTAGCAGGTCAAGCATATGTCGCCTTGAGTCATGTGAAATCATTAGATGGAATATTAATTGAAGAACTGGATTGCTCGAAATTCATTTTAAAGGTTCCTTGCAATAATGAAGCATTACAAGAGATGGATAGAATGAGAAATTATAGACCACCATCAGCTTCATAAATTAGAAACAAAACAATTTTACTAATGTTAATAAAAAGTAACTAAAATAAAATTTTGCTTTGTTAACCTAAGTAGGAATGGACTTTAATTTTTTTAATATTACTTGTTTTTATTTTTAGCATGAATCACTGCATCCAGAAAATATGCACCTTTTTCAGGCCAGATACAATATAAAACCTCGAAGCACTTTTTTAAATCTGTGCTTTTCAATGTGGCATGTGCTGTGAAACGTTAGAGGATATTTATGGTAGCGTACAAGTTGTTAGCTGTAATAAGAAGATTAAGTTCCAGTGTGCCGCCCAGATGGGAATGTGGTTCGGGACGCTGACTACCATACCGAATGGAGTTTAAATCCTGGAGAAGACATAGATGTTATTTGTCTGTCACCTAATAGGCCCCCCGGGGGTTGACTCAGGAGAATTCCTGGGAAGTACTGGCTAGGATCTGTACTTAGACAGTCTCAACCACGGGGGTAAAATATCAGGTACTATTGTACCTTATTCTTCACAGGACTAGAACCCGGGTATTGTACCTAGGATGGGATCAGGCTCGACAGGGACCGTACTGGTACTGGCTTGTCCGCTCCCTTGGCTGTGGTGGAGCTGATATGAAAAACCAGGAGGAGGGCGTGGGACTATGCCCGTATAACCACAAAGGTAAAGTTAGGGCGTCCCCGTCTCTCCGTAACGAGTGTCACCTAATAGGAGGCAACGGTGGCCCACCTATTAGGTGTCTCCACAAAAACGTGACCATCGCTTCTAGCGTTAGTAGTGGCCAATGCCTCTAACTGCTTAGTGCCCTCCATTGGAAATTTAATAAACGTTTCAGTGTCGCTAAATCTTCATTTAAACATTTGTATAGTCATTAGGTTATTTTGAAAGCAGGATATGTGAAAAATGAGCTACGCCCTTGCCAAGACTCTAACCTCGGACCTCTCGATACGCGCCTAGTTGTGCTGACCATTACACAACGAAGGCATGCTAAGAAGGCGGGAGAAATACCTAATACATTCTTAAAATTCTTGATGGTATCTCCCAAACTCTGATGAAGTAACTGCTGAACATTACTAAGACCGGATAACACTATCAACCTCAGCAACCAACTACAAAATGAGAGGAAGAAAAATGTAGAAAATTAGAATAAACGCGTATGCAAATTTTCATTTCCTAGCCGGTTTGTCACGCGGTATCGATGATAAAGGATTTAAAGGATTTGACACGTGTGCGCAGAATTTCTCACTGAAAGCGAAAACTGATACGAAGGAACAGCCAGAGCTGAATGTTCACATGGACGAAAATCTCAATTTGATCTGTAAATTTATCGAATTTGCAAAGAAATTTAAGAAGACCAAGTCTCTAAAGGAATAATTCCTACTTGTCTTTGGCATTCTATAAAATATGATTAAAGCCGAATTTTAATCTTCTGGTCTCCCGGAAGGTGAATTTCTGGAAAATGTCTGGGTTTCTGGTATAGCCTTTGGTCCATCATAGATGGTTCCAAACTACTGTTACGTATTTTTCTTCTGTGGACTCAAATGTACTTCTCATGTCTGTGATGTACTAGGCTCCCTTTTTATCTCCTGTTACTTATGGAAACCATTGTCAGAGATTCTTTACGTTACGAGCCCGTGTGGTGGTATCTTACTGAAATTACCGCTTTTTACGACATCCCAACTATACTAGAACAGACTAGACAATTGTTGTACCAAGTGAATGTTTTACGGGAAAGATTTAACGGTCGATCTAAAAGTTTTGGTATCTTTTC
>KK116685.1:220206-277976 GCA_000611955.2 Stegodyphus mimosarum | reverse complement strand
GTTTCATCGGGACAATGCACGGCCGTATGTGTGTTATGATAACTCGACAAAAGTTGTTGAAACTCGGATGAGATTTTTTATTCCTTCCGCCATATTCACAGGACCTCGTGTCCTCTGATTTCTACCTATTTCTATTCCAAAATTTCCTTAATGGAAAAAATTAATTGCTCCGGTTAAAAAAAAATGCTGTAGAAACGTTTTTTTCTGAAACACCCGAGAGATTCTGGAAACACGCGGACTTTTCAAGTTGCCTGAAAGATGGAGAAAGGTTTTGGAACAGAATTTTAATATAATGAATTATGTAATATAATACCTGTATAATAAATTTATACTAAATTTAAATCTCCTGCGTTTCAATTTTCCTTCGAAACCGACATGAACTTTCCTTTTTTTATCATTATTTTTTAATTTAATTTATTTATTTATTGTGCTCATTACACACACGTACTCTTTCAATTGTAATATACTGGCATTTTTGTTCCCTTATTTAAATTTACAAAATATTCATTAAGGACGTAGGACATAGGTTTAGCTCTTGAATACAAAAATATTCTTCCTTTTCTTTTAAGCAAAAATTAATTATATTACCAAAAACAGTTTAACTATATAACATCTATCTATCTGCCAATGAGTAGATTTTTGTACATTGTATTAATCGCATATATTAATTCCATATAATACTGAGAATAATTTGCTTTCAACTTTCGTGGCAATACAATGCGCCACCATGTGAGTACTGATACCACGTTTTCATGCAATACTACGCTTACATAACGACAGGCTACATAACATACGTCAGGCTTACATAACGGAACGATTTTGAATTAAGTATAGCATTTACAGAAAAGAAATATAATAACTGTGTACAAATTATATTTAATATGTTTTCCGAAACAAAACTGATTTAACAATTTTTAAAATGCATTTTGATGTTTAGAAATATGTTTTACAGAACACGCCGTTAAATTTTGATTGCTGGGAAAATGTTCAAATTAGTTAATAAAGCATTTAATTTAGTAGAAGATCCATGCCTGATTTGTCCTTAAATGCTTTGGAACGTTATGTTAAACGCTGTGAAAACAGTTTTATGTAAACCACTCACGTACCACATGAGTTACTCACCAAGCATCGTTCACGTGCAAAAGTGGTGGGTCACTAAGGTTGCAAAATACTCGCGTGCTGTCCTAGATATGACACCCAAGGCGATGTAAGCCAACTGCGTTGAATTTTTAATCTTGCAACATGTGCAGCATTAATATGAGGGAAGAGTTTTCTTGTAAATTTATACATTAAAAGTCTTCCAAGCAGATTGCTGTTATGCTTTTTTCTGTAAATCAGATGACATAAACAAACTTAATCTTTTCTACTAAGAAACATTAGAAACGTGTTTCTTCCAAGAGTGACTGGCGAATTAGGCATTGGGGCATGTTTTTCTTTTGATAACCTAGTTTTAAGAGGATGCAACTCATTAGGAAACTTCCTGAATTTCAAAAATATTTGTTAAAGAGATTTTTTGAATGTTTCGATGGTATTTATTAATTTTCAAATCCTTCACCTATCCTAAAATTTGATTCATTATTAATTAAGCAATTTGCAATCCCTTGGGATTAAAATTTATTTTTCTTTGACGAACTTAAAGCATTTAAGTATCATCCACGAGCATCGACTAAGCTGTCGTAAAGTCCCGGACCCATTTTGATGTTTAATAACTCATAAAATAATGAAGTTATAAACAAACTTATGGCATTTATTGATGGAATAACTTATATATTTTCCTTTTCAGGTTTGAATATCTTTACTTTTGTAAATATCATCTGCGCGTGTCGTTAATTTCAGATAATTTCATTTTCCAGTCTAAATATCTGTACTTTTTTAAATATCCTCTGCTTATTAATTGCATTTTTTTCTCTTTTGTTTTTGGCAACTATTGCCTATTATTATAGGCCTAGGAGGGTCGCCTTCGCAACAGATATGCTAAGGACGATAGAAGATGGTGCTGAATTTCTGAAGCGCATAATGTTCTTCGACGAAGCATCCTTGCATCTTTCTGACATTGTTAATCGCCATATTGTGCGCATATGGGGATCTGAAAACCCCCATGAATACCGTGAGGCACAAAGGGATTCCCCAGAGGTTAATGTGTGGTGTGAACGAATGCAGGACCGAGTCACTGGGCCTTTCTTTTTTACAGAAAAGACGGTCTCATCAGTCGTATACTTAGACATGTTGGCAAACTTCGTATTTCCACAACTAGAAGAGCTTCGGCCACGTGTCTTTTTGCAACAAGATGCTGCACCACCTCATCGGGGTACCATTGTTCGTAGTTCCTTGAATGACCAATTTACAGGAAGATGGATTGGGCGAGGAGGTCCAATTCCTCGACCACCCAGATCACTTGATATAACGCCGCTGGATTTTTTCCTTTGGGGATTTGTAAAGGACAACGTTTACAGGAGGAGAGTGTCGAACATGGATGACCTAAAAGCCCGAATGACAACCGCAATAGCCTCTGTGGACGCCGATATGCTTGCCGGTACCTGGCGTGAAATTGAATATCGACTTGATATTCTCCGTGCGACGAAGGGGGCACACGTGGAAGTTCATTGACAAGGGTCATGAAACTTTTTGAGTCTATCTAACCATTTATGTTATTAATGTTAATCTATCTTTATTATTTTATGAGTTATTAAATATCAAATTGGGTCCGGGACTTTATAAACACCCTGTATATGGCACTAAAAAGGTCTTTTATGAAAAAAAGTTATTTTATAGTATTTTATAAAAACTGAAAAGTAATAGCGAGTAATTAAATAGTGAATTGTATAAAATTGTTATAAATCATTAAAAAATTTAAATAAAATCTTTAAGAAGTACGTATATTGATTTAAAATTGCTCAGTCTGTTATACT
Organism: Stegodyphus mimosarum; assembly: GCA_000611955.2. NCBI lineage: Eukaryota > Metazoa > Arthropoda > Arachnida > Araneae > Eresidae > Stegodyphus > Stegodyphus mimosarum. The sequence continues at coordinate 275,067 of KK116685.1, read as the reverse complement.
GTAAAGAAATGCGCTATTATAAATTAGCAACATTCTTATAATTGGTTATTTATCATGCAAGATATATTAAAGATTATCTATCACGAGACTGGCAGTCGTAAGAATTGAAAATTTGTCAACTTGTAGAGACATTAGGTTATTTTGAAAGCAGGAGACATAAAAAATGAGCAATGCCTTCGCCGAGAATCGAACCACTGACCTCTCGGTTACGCGTGACCACTGCGCCACGAAGCCATGCGAAGAAGGTGGGGCAAATACCTTAAAAAGGTCACGTCTATAATTAATGTTGTGTGGCATTTCAGATAAGAAAGATAACGTAAAATATGTTCTGTCGCAAAATTATCAACAGATGCAAGAACTAAAAATCTTGGCAAGCTGCCTGAATACAATGCTATAGTAACATACCGCGAGGTAATATAGAGAATGAACAGTCAAATAAAATATTAAAACATCCGATTGGTAATTATTCCTGATGTCAAAAAGTTCCTAACTGAAAACATAATATTAAAAAAAAAGTCTTAAAGGTTTCAGATTTTAATTGTCGCCCAAAAGGATTTGTTAAAGTTTCTTTAAGCTCTCGATGAGCTCGTAGTTTACTTTGCTGTTGCACTCACTCCTGCTAACCCATATGTTTTGTATTTTTAACTTCACTAATAATAAGCATGATTTTCTTCACACTTACGCCATATAAAATTCAACAGAGAAATCACAAAATTTTTATTTCATTTAACAAAATTTAGAATTCTCGATGCAGTCAGTATTAAGTGTCGGCATATATTATTATATTTTTTCACTCTTTTATCAATCTTTTTATCTTCCATCATAAGGATGTTCAGTTTTCTTAGTAAAGTGGCTAGCAAAAACGCTTTTTGTCTTTTTAATATTAACGTTTTGTGTATTAACTTTATATATTAAATTTAACGATTTTCACACTTATGCCACATAAAATACAATTGAACAGCAGAATCACGAGATATTTAAAAACAGTATATCATTAGAATTTTCGATAGACAATCTCGCGCAGAATTGTTTTATTCCATACAGTGTTGCCACTGCTCATTTTCAAATCGTTGAGTTTGTTAATCAAAAATTCATTAATGTTTTACAAAATATGAAATAGATAATAAAAAAATCGAAATTCAAAATTCGGGCTTCCAGGTGTCCATATCCGGATGGAGGACTACGTTATTCAAAATTTGATGTTTCTAGGTGCCGCGTTATTTCACATTGCGAAAGACATTCATCCATTCATGCAGATTCTTTATTACTTAATTTATTTAAATGTAATACAGAGCGATAGTATTCGGTGGCAACTATTTGAAAAGTGGTACGCCGTTTATAGTAATTCAACACAAAATCCGGGTTCGAGATTAATAGCTCATTTGGGCTAACGCCGCTTTTGAGCTAATAAAATGCAGGACTAGCTGAAAACCAATACAAGCATTCCGAAATATTGTCTTCAGAGCGTAATGATTCTGGATTAAAGGTGGAATTGGAATTTAGATGAATGACAGGAAAAGCAAAAAGGAGCAGTTTCATTTCAGCAAGTGGATATTCATGATGAACAAATGAGCAGCATTATGAAATTTTAAAGTTATTAATTCTATCTAACTCAAAGAGAAAATTCAACCTTAAATTTTGTTTCCATGGCTTAAATAGGTTTGAAATATTTTATGATATCTGTGAGATTTCACACTTGGAATCGAAACGGCTGGAGATCAACCAAACGGTTTCGTTTCAAAGCAACAGCTGATGTGAAACAGCTTTAGAAACAAACACTCGCATACCCCATTCTGAGCAGTCAAATAACTAACCACCGAGAGATTAAGCAAACCATTACTGTTGAAATTTTCTGAGTTATTTTCAGCTTCTTATTCTTCTGCGTTTTATACAGATTTGTTTTTCCTGGAGAAATTTTCCTTTGAGTGAATTTAAATTTTCTTGAACCAGAGACAAAGCTAATTAGCAACACAAAATGGCATTTAACAAAGCTTATTTGTTTTCCAGGTTCTTGTCAAGCGTCAAAACAAGGATTATGGGTGTTAAAAAATCTTCAGCTGATGGTTCGGAGGATTCAGCCTATGACACCTCAGAAGTCTGCTTAAGTCCAAGCGGTCGTCAGAGGTCTGGGTCTCCAAATCGTCAACCAACGCAGGGTAGCGTTGCCCGTCGTCAGCAATCGTGGAGCTTCCATGACCTTCGTACTACTGCCGTCGAAAGACCAGCGATTCGCAGGAACCACCACCCTCACAGGCGAAAGCATAGAAGACGTCGTAAAGGAGACTGTAACACGCCAACATCGTCCTCAGATTCTGGTGTCGAAGCCGCTTACCATTCGGATAATAGCGCACGCAAATCGGGCTCCGACCCAAATGGTAATGGTGTGACCCGAGTTCAAGTACAGCATGGTATGGGTACTAGCACCTTCCACAGATGGTCTCACACGAACATTCACGATGAATTGGGTTACATCCCTTGAGTCCAAATACATTACCCCGGTCAGAATATTTTTATATCAGCCAATGAGTAGACTGTAGACATCTGGCTTCTACGTGTCTGAGCTATTTTCATTGCGGTAGTGTTACTATTTACCGCTGGAGGTGATTTATCGAAGAGCTTATCTTGACAGAGATATATAGTATGTTGTATCTGGAATTAAAAAGACATTTTATTTCTTATTTATTACTTTGTAAATTCTCCATGAATTATTTTAATTATTTCCACACGAGTAACGCAGAAAATGAATGATCATTATTATTCGTCCACTTTTAACGCTCTTCTGCATGTGAAATTTCTTTAATTGTTTTTCCTTTCCTTAAATTTAAATTACTTCAACATAAATGCAGATGAAGAAAGAATCTAAATTTTCTAAGCTAGTATTACAGGGTGTTTATAAAGTCCCGGACCCATTTTGATGTTTAATAACTCATAAAATAGTAAAGATAGATTAAAATTAGTAACATAAATTGTTAGATAGACTCAAAAAGTTTCATGACCCTTGTCAATGAACTTCCACGTTTGCCCCCCTTCGTCGCACGGAGAATATCAAGTCGATATTCAATTTCACGCCAGGTACCGGCAAGCACGTCGGCATCCACAGAGGCTATTGCGGTTGTCTTAATCTATCTTTATTATTTTATGAGTTATTAAACATCAAAATGGGTCCGGGACTTTATAAACACCCTTTATAAACAGCGGCTTTATATTGGGTGATCTGGGTGGCCAAGGAATTGGACCTCCTCGCCCAATCCATCTTCCTGTAAAATGGTCATTCAAAGAACTACGAACGATGGTACCCCAATGAAGTGGTGCACCATCTTGTTTCAAAAAGACTGAAGCTCTTCTAGTTGTGGAAATACGAAGTTTTCCAACATGTCTAAGTATACGACTGATGAGACCGTCTTTTCTGTAAAAAAGAAAAGCCCAATGACTCGATCGTGCATTAGTCCACACCACACATTAACCTTTGGGGAATCACTTTGTGCCTCACGGTATTCATGGGGGTTTTCAGATCCCCATATGCGCACATTATGGCGATTAATAATGCCAGAAAGATGAAAGGATGCTTCGTCGGAGAACATTATGCGCTTCAGAAATTCAGCATCATCTTCTATCCTAGACTGGAAAATGAAATCATCTAAAATGAACCACACGCGCAGACGATATTTACAAAAGTAAAGATATTCAAACCTGAAAAGGAAAATATATAAGTTATTCCATCAATAAATGCCATACGTTTTTTTATATCTTCATTATTTTATGAGTTAATAAACATCAAAATGGGTCCGGGACTTTATAAACACCCCGTATGTTAGGGATGCTTTAACTTTATCATAAAACTGTACGAAATATGTTGCCAATATGAAAAATACTTTTTTTAAACTGGAGTCTTCTGGAAAAGAAAATTTTACACAATTTCCACCATTTTTTCTTCTTTTCATGGAAAACTCTTTTAGATGAGTAAAAATAGTATTCAGATTTTCTTTACTCTACTCAATCCTGATAAGTATTGCCGCAGAAGAGATTATGAGCTCTTATGAGAGAATCTTTCAAAGTTTCTGCGAAAGTGGGATATAAGTTTCTTTTACGTGAAATTATTATTTCAGTTATTTAGTCTATCTTAGTTTTGAACTGTTAATGTAGAAGAAAATTTTATCAAACATTGTACCAAATCGTAAATATGCATTATACCAAGCATTTCCTTATGTAAAAGAGGTTTTAGTAAAATCTTTATAGACAAACCGCCCTTTTCTAATTAAGCGCAGTTAGTTTTCCTTGGCAACTATTTTAACAAACAGAATTCTAAATGTTATATTAAACAAACTTAAATCCATAAACTGAAGAAACGCACATAAATTTAAAATTAAAATTTAGTTTAGGTTGGTTACTTAAATTGTTGATTTTTTAGTGCTTATCTATTTATGAGATCTACTAAAATGACGTATTTGCAGCTCATACAGCTGAATATTTTTTTAGACCTATGGAATATATATAGGGTCCATGCCAGTCTCCCTCTAAATGCACAGTTTTCCCATTAAACGAATGCCAGTCTAAGGTTTGAATTAACACTGTCGTACAAACCGAAAGTAGCTGATTTCCTTTGTGTTTTGTAACTGAGATCTCATTCAGGACTTGAAGTAAGTGAAAGACTGAATACCTGATAGCAGAAGATAAGCACTTCACCAGTATCTTCAATTAGTAAGCATGACCCAGGATCAGCAGCTGTTAAGGGCCATCGTCTTATTGAACACATTTCTGTGTGTTTATTGAATTTGATAGGACAATGGCAAGCATCAGAATCTTTCCTAGATAGTAATGGCCCACCATTGTGTTAGCTAGCTGCGACAAAGCAACCTCTATCAAACTGAGAGTTATAAGGTATTCCTACCACCTTCTTGGCATGCCTTCGTGGTGTAGGGGTCAGCACACTCGGTGCGTATTCTAGAAGTCCGTGGTTCGAATCCCGGCGAGGGCATTGCTCATTTTTCCCGTCTCTTGCTTCATAATTACCTAATGTCTCAACAGTGACGCCCGAACTAAAATGTGGTGGATGATGATTCTCCACCACTAGAATTTGGAGATCGGGTGTGTATGAGGTATTTCTCCCGCCTTCTTAGCATGCCTTCGTGGTGTAAAAGTCAGTACGCTCGGGGCGTATGCGAGAGATCTGTGGTTTGAGTGCCTGCGAGGGTATTGTTCATTTTTCACGTCTCCTGCTTCATAATTACCTAATGTCTCTACAAGGCAAAATGCAGCTTATGGCTTCTTCTTTACAAACTTAGATGTGCATTTCTCTCTAACGCTGCGTATTGTAAATACAAGGAGCCTGCAAATCATCACTTATTCAGTTGCCCTTTAGCAACAGAATATTATTTTAAATATCTTGAGACCGATATCTTAGTCTTTAAAGAAAGTGGAATTAAACAACTCCGAAAAATTCCAAAAATGCTGATAACTCTGTAAGGAAAAAAGATTTGTCAATTTTTTAAACGACTGCAAAGTTCCTAACGAATTTGCCTCCATCCATATCTATGCTTTAGAAATTTTAAAAATCATTGACATTTAATATATATTCAATTTTTTTATCACATTATGTGCCTATCTTAAGCTATACATGTGCCGTTTCATTATGCATCGAAGATTACTTTCTTTGACTCAACTTCTTAGAATTCTTGGAAGAAGGCATTTTGCGCTAACAGTTTATATTGCATATTTGAAAGTTATTTATTTTATTTAACCAATTATGTTCCAGAACTTTACTATCGCTTCACCCTTTCCATGGCCAGTGTGAAAGTTTTAGCTCACGCGTCTTTAAGTGAGGGATTGAGATTGCTTTAGTGAGAACGTGTCCCGTCTGTTGAAGGTTATGTTAATACCTGATATCCTACGATAGCATTCCTGTCTACGCTATTGCTTTAATCTTGCAACTGTAGTTGTCGAGGCCAGTTTAGCTTAGAACCAACGTGCGAATTCAGTATTTCTGCGTAGCCTTTGGCTAATTAAAACCTAAACTTAGTTTTAATTTTGAAAATTCTGATTTTTTGAGTTCTTAAAAAATAGGGTCTTTTAAACCCTTCATACGTTTCTGTTTGCTTTCTAGACATAGCTGTAAGTCACTTAGTTCTACTTAGAGACTTGACTTAAGTGTATGTTACCATAACGAGTGAGACTATGCGTACGATACATACTGAATAAATTACTGATAGATGTTTAGTGGGCAAAAGCCATACCTAATTAACGACTTAGAGTTGTAATTCTGGCGTCTCCGCCTTCTTCTACTTACCAGTCTACTTATCTACACTCACGTTTGTGAAAATTGCAACACCAAGAAGGAATCGTCATAATTGAATGCAATTTAATACACAGTTGAGTGGTAGTGGTACAAATAAATGATTAAATGTTCAAAGCAAACAAACAAGAACAAGAGATCAGAATCAGTATTTTGTGTGGCCACCACGCGCCGCAATAAGTGCTGCTACACGACGTGGCATGGAGTCAAACAAAGTTTGAATGTCTGACTGAGGAAGAGCATTCCATATCGTTTGTACGCGTACCCAAAGTTCGTCTGCAGACGCAACAGGACGAGGATCACGAGCAAGACGCCGACCAATGACATCCCACACATGTTCAATTGGCGACATATCCGGGGAACACGCAGGCCAAGGAAGAAGCTGTACCTGCTGCGCTGCAAAGAAGGATTTAACAATCCGAGCAGTATGAGGGCGGGCATTGTCCTGTTGAAATACAGCGCCTGGCAAGCTTTGAAGGAAGGGAACAGCTTCGGGCTGTAGAACTTCACGGATATACCGGTTGCTGTTCAGATTGCCCACAATTCGTAGCAATTGAGATCGTCTATGATATGCTATGGCGCCCCAGACCATAACTCCGGGTGTTCGTCCACTGTGGCGTTCGATAATGCACTCCGGAAGGTGGCGTTCACCGGCATAGCGTCTGACACGAATGCGGCCATCATGGTACCACAAATTAAAGCGGGATTCGTCAGAAAACACGACATGCTGCCAATCAGCACGCCAGTCTCTATGCTGATTGGCCCATTGTAGCCGCAGGCGGCGATGGTCGTGCGTTAGGGGGATCCTGTATAAAGGAGTCCGTGCGCGCAGTCCACACTGCAGCAGACGTCTACGAATTGATGAAGCACACAATGAAACACCTGTAGCTATTGACCACAGTGCTGCCAATTGTCTAGAGGAAGCTGTACGGTCCGTCCGCGCCATGCGGACCAGGTGTCTATCATCGCGAGCTGACGTCACATTTCGGGGTCCACTCCCGGATTTCCGAGTTGTCCGACACTCGTCCGTCCACTGCTTCCAAACGCGCATCACTGTGCTGCTGTTACGCTGCACACGAGAGGCTACTGCACGATACGACAATCCAGCTTCACGAAGGCCGATGATTCTCCCTCGTTCAAACTCTGTAAGTTGTTCAAATCTCGCTCTCTTTCGTCGACGAGGCATAAGTACAGATTGAGTTAACGTTTACCACTAGCAGATAACCACCGATAACCATACACGCCTCGCTACAGCCGTCTATTTATTCGGATCCATCAGCCGTTCAGAGGGCGCTGCTCAGCATACGCATGCGCTACGGATTTGCAATTCTAATCATTTGCATATCATGCGCTACTTTGCATTTCCTGAAAATTTCAGCTCACTCGCGTAAGTCCTTCATGGTGTTGCAATTTTCACAAACGTGAGTGTATATACTATATAAAGAAGAAAGTTTCTGTATTTGGTTGTCTTCTAATAATTGAGCCACTACCATAGCTATCGTCACCAAACTTTTTACAGTTCTTTTCTGGGTCCTGGAAAAGGTCTACGTTCACTTTTTTCCAAAAAATAAAAAAAGTAGCTAAAATTAGAGATATTAATTAAAAACTCGGAAAAACGATCATTTTTGCCCTCATTTTACAGAGTAGCAACAGTTTCGCAAGTTGGAGATGAAAATCTGCTTTATTTCAAAAGTTGTTGCCACTGCTCGCTTTCAAATCCTAGAGTTTGTTAATTAAAAATTTCTAAGTTTTACAATGAAATAAAAATAATAGCATTGCCAAAAATTAAATACATTATTCTCGATTCTAAAAATTCGTGGGAAGCAATTTCGGCCACTTCCATCTTCGTACGACTTTAATTAGCCGAAATATTATTTAAAAAGTCTGAAAGCGCCAATTTTCGCACTCATTTTTTCGAGTGGAACAGTGTCGCGCGTTGGATATAAAAATGCTTTGTTTCAATATTACTACTGCTCGCTTTCAAATTGTAGAGTTTGTTAATAAAAAATTTGTAAATTTTACAAAATCTATACCTATAAAGAAGAATGCCTGTTTATGTGTTTATGTGTTTGTTCGTATTATTGATTTCTGATCAATTGTGATAATTTTTTTGCCAAATTTAATGGATTAAAATTGAATGTAGGTGAAATATCGGATGGAGCTTGAGCTTTTACGACCATTTGATTAGAAAGACGAAAATCATTAAAAACTGGGTGCCGTTGTTGCTAGTACAATATTTTTTCTATTGAAATTTTTTATGTGGGTTCCATATCGCATCAGACTGAAAAATGTATTACAATGAATCGTATTTTTTGCATCGTTTTTAGAGAACGATTACAGCGGTAGCGTTCTCTCTGTTGTTAGACGCGTTATTCTCAATCTAAAGTAACTAGCGTCGGATACTTCCTCTAGTAAGTAAATAAATAAAAGGATCATGATGGAGAAAAGATAAAAATGATTACAGTTTTTTTAACGTTATCCTTTTTTCAACAATAAATTTAAAGTACTGTCTGTTACTGTTGGTGCAAATGGCTTTAAAGTGAAAAATTAAATTGGATTTGAATACTCCCGCCAGTGGAAAGACAGCTGAGCGCTGGTAGTCTGGCCCAAGTGTTCGAATCGCGGCGAACTGGCTAGCTGCATGAGCATATGCATGATTTTTCGCATATATCTGTGTAAGAGAAATACGATACAGTGTCTGTTAGAAAATCCTCCACGAAGATATCCCTTCCCTTTAGGCAGATAGCTGTAATTGAATAATTGCGTGTATTGCCTTACTCGAATTAAACGAGTAAATAAGTAATGGATTCGAATGCATAAGCTGATTGTTGAAGTTGGAGAATGGAAACAATGAGATTTTTGGAACTATTTCTTATTTTTTAACTTCTGTTTAAATAATATTCATCCTTTCTGAGCTAAATACCAGTTCCTATCTATCGTAATTTTTTTTTTCTCGAACTAGCTTTCGATGTAAGCTCAACATGTATATAGTCATTATATGATCATCAATCGCTATTGAGCACAATCAGCAATTATTTATTTAATACCTGTGATACATATTTCCGGCAAAGAAATGTAAAGATCATGCTTTGTTCGAGGAAAAAAAATTCTTGCCACCCCTTTTTATGAGTGTTAGCTTTTTCATGTTATCAATCTTTACTTACTATATTCAAAACTGAGACAAAGTTCTGTTTCTCAAAATTTTCCGAAGCGAATCATGAAACACTGCACATTTTTTTCTAAACATTTCGTCATAGATCGTATGTAGCAGTAAGAAAATGTTGATAAACTGCCGTTAGAAAATCTTTTCCTCTCTATGATATTATTAAAAAACCCAGATGCTTAAGATCTTTTGTAAAATTACTTAATTTTAGATGTTGAACTTACAATCCTTGATATCTGCAATTTAGTAACGATGTTTTGAGTTGGTGGACGAACAGAACAAATACCCTGATATAAAACATCTGTTGTATCTATTCTTTCCCGACTTTTAAAAATCCATTAATTAGTCCCAGAAGTTTCTTCCTAAAATCAGAAGTGCCGGAAACCTCTGGAAAGCCGCCAAGAAGAAGAAGAAAAATAAATAAATAAAATTACTAATAAATAAAATAATTAAATTAAAACTCAATAAATATAAATATATAAATAAAAATTTTTTAAATTATTAAATTAATTATAAATAGTTAAATAAAAGAAATAAAATATCGGACTTCCTCTTATTTGGGGCTCCGACTGGACTTAAATTTCAAATAAAAACTAAGAAATAGATCAGCCAGCGTCCTGTTGAATTTAGACCCTGAATATGCAGCACAAATACGATTTCAATGGAGGGGGGGAACTTCCTTTTTCATCCCACCAGTGAAAAAAAATAAAACGATTAAAGCATCACTAATGAAAATGGAGAGAATGCTTGAAACTGTATGAGAGTGTTGAAAGAAATTTTAATGGAGAATTGTAAAAACAAAGAGAAGGAGAGAAAAAATAAAAAACAAAGAAAGAAGAGTCCAAAGTTTTCTGACCGCGATGCCCTGCCAATATAATTCTAGCTATCAAGTGGAATGCCACTGGGCAAGAAAAAATTTCCCACGAATCCGATCCGATGACAACATGCGAACAAATGTTAAGGTCTGCATAAGCGAGAATTCTTGTCCCCCGTATTTGGTTACATAGTTCAAGTCTGCAGGAGCTCTCCATCGAGCGGTCACTAGCACTGGACGTAGAAGGCCAAGGTAATCATTGTTAATATTTTCGGGATCAAAACATTTTATCCGCTTTCATAAATTCATTACACCTACCTGGAGAATAAGCCTTTGACATGTGGATGTGGGCTTTTCTTTCCTTAAAAGTCTTACCTCCATCAAAGTGATTGTTCCTTAGAGAAAGACATGCTAGAGGTACATTTATTTTTTAAATAAAATTTGTCTGCTGAAGCTTTGTTTCACTTACATAAAAGAAGTACTGAAGCCCTTTTATTTAGGGCTCTGGTTAGAATTACGATTTACCTCAGAAACTGAACAGTACCGGAGCCACGCTCCGGCGCAATTTTAAGCTCTGTTTAGTCCACACATAGTAGCATATTCAGATTTGTGATAGCAAATGATTAGAAAGAGGTAACATAAATGTGATACAGATAACATTTATATCAGACCCATGGTTGAAGAATTCGAAATGCAAAAAATCGACAATGCATACATTAAAACTTTTAGCGACTATTCAAATTCAAAAGTTTGTCGATGATTTCATCGATGTTTAAAAAATTTGATAAAAGAGGAATGGCGTATTGTATTTTTTAGGAACTTAAACTTAATCTGAAACTGAGAAGTGGAAATAAGATAAGATAAACATAATTTTTCATGAGAATAAAATGGAAGATTCGAATCAAAAGTTAAGCATTTTGACATAAAAAGAAGATAACTAATGTATTAAAGTTAGCACAAAAATTATGTTGCTCAGTCTGTTATTATTATTACGTGAAATCGGCGTTCCATCTGGCTTAGGTTGCTGATTATCTGCTATAGAATCATAAACAAACAGGATAAGCAGATAACGCAAAATAGTGAAATTCTAAAAATGAAAGTATAAGCACACGAAATTTTAGTTTTACATAATAGAGAGACTCCTGGAAAAAACATGCAAAAAACATTCGCGTAAATAATGTAACGAAGCATATAAAGGACTGGACTTTTTTTATTTATTTGATGACAGTAAAGCACACAAATGTTACCTCCGTATGGGAAGGGATGCTTTCATTGACGTCTTTCTAAGGCAAGCTGGCTCCTATTCGCGTTATACATGGAGAGAACCATAAGAGCACTCGTGCGTCGGGATTCCAAGTGGATCAAATTATCTAAAATTTTGTCTTATTTACTTCCGTTACATAAACATACAGGCTTGTATAATTCCGTTAGAAACAACAGGCGGATGGAAACGTAATTCCAGATGGGAGAAAGATCCATCAAATAGTTAACAAATCATGAAAAGGCTCAATTTCGTTTTTATAAATTATAATTTTTATATTTTGATTCCTCTGATTGGTTGAAATCTTGAAACAGTTTTTAATTCTTCAACGGGTCTAACTTTAGGCTGTTAAAAATATTTCAAAATTCAAAGCAAGCTTTTTATTATTTAGTAATTATATTTTCTCTCATATTCTTGTTTTAATTGTTACAGAATTTCGATCTTTGTACCATCAAATGGATGGGAAAATAATTTTAAAAAAAAGCTTTTGCAACTTTAATTTATCAAATTTTTGAAGTAGTTTAGCAAATTTGGTTTTTTTTTAGTCCAAAGGGATTTAGTTCCGAAGGACTATTACTTTCGTTTTGCGATTTTGCGTCGATTCACTCTGAATGCCCGATTCACTTTTCAAATTGTTGCTACTAAATGTTATCGCTCTGCATTAAAGTTTAAAAAATGAAAAATCTGCATAAATGTATGCATGTTTCTCGCATTGTGATAAAACCTAGAGCCATCGAATTTTGAATGACGTAATCCTACTGCGAATGCCCTAATTTTGAATTTGAAATTTGCTTTATTATCGATTTTATGTTTTGTAACATTTCAACGAATTTCTGATTAACAAGCTAAATGATTTCAAAGCGAGCAATGGCAACACTGTACGGAAAAAAAAACATTTTTATCTCCAGCGCACGAGACTTACGGAAATTCTAAAGATATGTTCATTTTAAAATGATTTTGCGATATTGATTTTGAACTGAATTTTATGGTTTGAGTACGTAGTACATGATATTTAATAAAAAAAGGTAGCACACGAAACGTTAAAAAAACGCGCCTTTGGACGTAATTTAAAATCTGAAATCTTTCAGATTTTTTTTTTTAAATCATTAAATTTTTTAATATTGCGTTGTAGGTAATACTAACGGATTTCTGAATCGAAATGTTTGATTTTCGTTTTCAGCAGCGTATAATTTTAGTGTTACTTCATTAAAAGTAATTATTGCTATTATTCTAAGAATTTCGATCTTTGTATCATCAAATGGATGGGAAAATAATATTAAAAAAAAGAGCTTTTAGAACTTTAATTTATCAAATTTTTGAAGTAGTTTAGGAAATTTGGGTTTTTGTTTTTTTTAATCATTAAATTTTTTATTATTGCGTTGTAGATAATACTGACGGATTTCTGAATCGAAATGTTTGATTTTCGTTTTCAGCAGCGTATAATTTTAGTGTTACTTCATTAAAAGTAATTATTGCTATTATTCTAATAATAGAATACTTAATGTTCTAACAAAAAATATAGTAATTATTCTTTCTGCCTGTTAAAACAGTCTTTGAAAATATTCACTTTTCCTTAATATTGTAATATTGTCGTGATCGTAAAATGAAAAGCGCTGCTTTCTTAGAGAAGGGGGAAAAAAACATTCTTTTGCAGCTTCAACATACATGCGTCAGTAGTCGAAAAGCCTGTATAATTCCGTTAGAAACAATTAAAATACTTAGTTACTTCTTTAATTTGCTTACTCTATAGTTTTCAGGATAATTTACCAAATATGTTGGTACATTTCTCCAGAAGTTCCTATTCATCCTGCATTGTTTGCAACACCTTGCTGCCGAGATGATGCTTTCATTGGGACTGTGTGGTGGTTAATGGAGGCTAACTGATGATCCAATGAAATCTGGTTTCAATAGAGAATAAAGAAAGCATGGACGTTTTTTATTGTATAATATTATTATAGAATAGAAGCACTTAAAAATTTGTTGATCTAAAATTTGTTTTGAAAGATATATGGTAGGGAACTAAAAATAGGAGACCTTTGGTTTTCCATCTCAAAGTTCGAAAGTGAGAAGGAGCTTAAACAAATAATCGTCATGCGTTTATTTGCATTAAATAATTAAATAATCCTTCTTTTGAAATTAGAGAATTAATGGAGTTAGAATTCTACATTGTCTCTTTGATTTAGCACCAGCTGATGTCTGTTTCTTGCTGAAAATCGGCATTTTCGGAAAATTTAGATGTCTCAATGACGTTAGTACGCTAGTTCAGGAGTAACTGGATAACTAAAAACTGATTTTCTCAACTGTAGCATTTAAATAAATACAGCTAGATTGGCAACAATCATGATGAAAGATATTAAATATCTAAACATTCAAGGGAAACAGACAGGTATCTAAATTTCTACAAATGGAGTCTACGCCATTGAGGAATTCTCCTGTGTTTTGCATTTCTTATTTTTTTAAGACATTAAGAGAATACTAGCCGTTATACTATTTAGATATTTCTTTCTGGTTTTTTAAATTCTTTTGAACTTTTGAACTAGCCGGATATTAACCTTAATGTGTATCCAGCTGGAGTGACTTCACGTACTGTGAATCAAATGATCTTTAGAAGCTTAAAACTCGTGCTACTCGAAAGGTAGTCATTAACTATTAAGATAAATGCACGAAACATAGCTCAGAGCCTCTTTCACGACATCTTTTGCTGATATACTTAGTCATCACTCAGCGCCGATTACGGTATTTTTTCACATCGGACTAGGTCCTCTAGTACAGCTTCGTCACGCCACAAACTATTGCATCTGAGAAGGCTCAGATGGCAGCGATTAAAAATTTTCCGACTAGAGTTAGGATGAATTAATGGCCTTCGAAATCGAAGGCGCAGGTGAAAATTTCTTTGCTTACATAAAAAAGTTCTTTTAACTTCACGACCCTTTAAATCGTGACGTACGTGTTAGGGATCTACGAAAACCGTGACAGCAACACCTGCTACAAAATATTCTAATCAGGAATGCAATTCCAGTGTATTGTATAGTAAGATGTATTTTATATATTGGTCTCATACCCAGGGTATTCAAGATGACTGGACGAAAATACAATTCTTGAAAACTTTTCATTGAACAGTGGTTCCAGTTTAAGAATTTAATCAGATTTCGTAGGCCTGTTACGACACTTTTATTCATGCAATTCCTTTTACAAGAAAATGAGATAGATATATGTATTTTCATAGGAGATTCGCAGAAAACAAACATGTCAGTGAGCAAAATTTTTCCATAAGCGAATTATTAGAACTCCTTAAAAATATTGTTGCGTTCATACGGGTCCGTAATGGATTGAATGCAAGCAGAACCGATGATTTCTTGATAAAATTTATTTTACCAAAAGAAACTCTTGATAGTTCTGAAACTTCACACGAAAATACTCGTATAGCACAATCAGGGTACTCGTATAGTACACTCGTATCACACACTCGTATAGTACAATGATGCGTATTGCAATGCGTTGTGTTTAACATTCTTAGTAGCTTCAAACTACTAAGAATGTTAAACACAACGCATTGCAATACGCATCTAAGAGGCGAAGCTCTCACAGATATCTCAATACTCTGAACTAACAACTGAGAGCGCATGCTCTCTCTCTCTCTGGTCTTATATGGTTTTTACCCGGCCACCGAAAAATCTCTAATAAATTCAATTTCTCGAAATTACTGGAAGGTATATACGGTTAAAGTTACATCTAAGGCCCGGATACGGTTACAGTTGCATATCTAAATTAATTACAATTATTCAGTCACAATGCCAATTATAGTTAGTTATCCAAGGACCGGATCCAAATGTCGCCAAATGATCGCCAACTTTTGCGAGTTTTAATGATTTTTTCACAAATTTGGCGGCAAAATTTAGTCTCTAAAGCAATCGCCAATTTGGAGATACCTAGCCAATTTACCAAGACAGCCATTGACTCAGTGTTCAATCCTTGCTCCCGTATTCTTACTTTTCCGGAAAAGTGTCGCTTCTTTAGATTTTCACGTTACATTATACAACAAAACACTACAATTTCGCATATGATATCACTAAAATTATGTACACTGAGCAAAACAAAAAGGGGGACAGTTATATATCTCAAGTTCTACTGAACTGATTGACAAAATTCAAATTGCGTTCTTTATGTCTCGAAAGCGCGACTTAGAATATGTATTAGATTTATATGTAGCATTGTTCTAATATAGGTATTTTGATACAAAATCGGATATTTTCTGAAATGGCATGTCAGTTTTTTTCCGTATTTCGATTCTTCGATTATGCCAACTGCCACGTTTTGTAAAAATCCAACGAGTAGTTTTTAAAAAATTAGCTCTCAAGATTTTAGCTCCTTAGATTTAATTGAAATTGATATTGATTTATTAATATCTCTTTTTTTATTAAACTTATTTGATTCCTTCTTCCAGAATTCAAAATTTAGGTCATTCCAAATAAAATTCACCCATTTTTAATGATTTATTTTTAAAATTTGTGTTTTTAAATAAGTTTTATAAATTTTTCGAAAAAAAATTTGAATTATAACCTGCGAAATGTTTACCATCATCTTAAAGTAGATGTATTTCTAAGTATACCTGCAAAAATATTACAGTTTTTTATTCAAATTTTCCTAGGATGTACGTGAATTTACGTATTGGCGCGTTTTGAAATTTGTCATATTTGTTATAAGCGATAATAACACCAAAAGTGGCATATGCACTTTGTTAAATTTATTTAAAATAATGAACTGTGAAAAGTCATCACTTCTTTACAACGAAAAAAAAAAAATCTGATGTGTACACCACATGACTTCCTTGTACGGAATATTAAATTATATGCAATTTTCCTGCATTTCATTTAAACATATTGAATTAACAGTTAACGAATTTTGAATTAAATCTACTTCTATGATAGCGCATAAACCGCAATAGAATAAATGCAATCTTTAATGTTCACTATATTTATTTACCATAGCCACACTTCGGCGCTAGGTTAACTTAACAGCGTTACATCTCATCCATTTTATAACTCAGAGTAAGCAAAAATTATAGCATCTCAAGAATTACCACAAGCTCTATTCAAATACTATAATAAATTTAAAACGATGTATAAAAGAAATTAAGCAAATAAAAAAGAAACAGTATTCCACAGACGATTCAGCGCCGCTTACCTAATACGCATGCGCT
Source organism: Stegodyphus mimosarum (assembly GCA_000611955.2). Classification (NCBI taxonomy): domain Eukaryota; kingdom Metazoa; phylum Arthropoda; class Arachnida; order Araneae; family Eresidae; genus Stegodyphus; species Stegodyphus mimosarum. Next base: position 258,340 of record KK116685.1, on the reverse strand, counting down.
AATAATTAATTCAGTTGTCACTTTGCGGTAAGGCAAAAATACATATAAATTCAAAATATTTTCATTAAAAACTAAAAGATATAGAAAAACATGAACCACGAAGTACAGTTAAAACAATTTTTATAATTAAAATTACAATTTATACGCAAAAACCAGCTAATAACTTAAATGATAATTCCAGAAGGAATCAAGCACAATTTAATTGGCAATAATAAAAGAAGACGTCACTTTGTTGTTGCGAAGCTTAGTTTCTCTAGATTGGCAACAAATCCACTATTCTGCTAAGCTTCAAATGTAAACAAATATGGATGCGATCGTAACCAAAAATTAGGCTTAGCCGCTTCTTAAAAAACTTTTAAATTGTTGATAATTCCACAATTATTGCACTCAGATTAACTAAAAGCATAAAAATCTTAACCGAAAGATAAGTACAACATAATTCAATCATTTTTAAAGCAAAAAATGCACAATTTACAAACTTATAAGAATAAAGCAACTAAGCTCACTGAGCCGAATAACATATATATATATATATACATATATTTATATACTTTTGGTCTCGTCGATTGCAACCAAAATGCAAGGTGCACATCTACATGTTATAGCAGCCCTATATACAAAATTTCAACGCTCTGAGGCTACTCATTTTTTAGTTATGCGAGATACATACATACACTGGTGTGCAAAAATTAAGGACGAAGTCGAAAAATTAGCATATCAGCTGAACGAAGAGGCAGAGCGGACAGAAAGACCAATCAGGAGATTAAGTAAGGTGATGTACGGTAGCACATGCGCAGATATGCAGGTAGACGTAATGGGGGAGTGTCTGAGTAGTATAAAGCATGTTGTCGGTGTAAGATCAGTATTTCTGGCAAAGAGATTGCACGCCGTATAGCAGTTAAAATCACACCGAGTTGCTGCCTCAGCGAGAAATGGCGAATAATCAATCTGTTAGACGACATCTGGATGCTTTTACCCGAGGTCGAATCATTGGGAAGTTGGAGGAAGGCCGCAGTGTGACAAGTGTGGCTGCAGAGTTCGGAATTGCTCACAGCATCGTTTCACGACTTTGGAGACAATTTCAAACTACAGGAACAGCTATCCGGGGGTTTAGTAGTGGTCGTCCACGAGGAACCACACCCGCAGATGACCGGTATATTGCCTTACAGGCCAGAAGAAACAGGCGGCAGACAGCGGGAGAAATCGCTAGACACACGACACAGGCGACTGGACGACCGATATCGCGTTTTACCGTGGCCAGAAGACTGCACGGTGGTGGTCTGTTTGCACGACGCCCTGTACGGTGTGTACCTCTAACGCCTGCCCATCGGAGAAGGCGTTCTCTGTGGTGCCGGGAACACCGGAATTGGAGAGACAATGAATGGGGACGAGTACTCTTTACAGATGAGAGCAGATTTAGTCTGAGTTGCGATTCTAGACACATACACATCTGGACAGAGCGGGGAACACGCAATAACCCCTTCAACATCATCAAAAGGGACTGTTTTGGAGGTCGCGGAGTTCTCGTTCGAGCAGACATAATGCTTGGTAGCCGGACCGACCTTCATATCTCCCAAGGAGGTTCGTCACCTGGGACTGCTATTGTAACGAGGTTCTTCTTCCTTACATGCGTCTTTTCACAAGGGCTATGGGTCCTCAGTTCCTCTTCATGGACGACAACGCTCCACCTCATCGCACAGTTACTGTCGAAGAGCTGTTGGAGAGTGAAGATATTGAACACATGGATTGGTCGGCAAGGTCTCTGGATCTAAATCCCGTCAAGCATGTACGGAACTTACTAGGGAGACCCGTGGCAGCACGTAACTTATCGCCAGTAACGATTCCGAAACTGCGATTGGTGCTACAAGAGGAACGAGCAGCAGTGTCTCAACAGCTCATTAACAACCACATATCCAGCATGCACAAATGATGTGAAACCTGCCTAGCAGTCAGGGGAGATCATATCCCCTATTAAAGACCGGATGTTTCTTGCTGGACACCCATCACAGGGATGTTTCGGCCTTCAGTCGCATTGCGCTGCATGCTACTTTTTCAATAAAGCTTCTTTTTATCCCTCTGATTTCTCTTTTAGTAAGTGTTGCTTACATTACTCATGTCCTTACGTATTGGGGATCTTACGGTATTAAATGTGTTGATTTGGAAAGCTTTTGTACAAAGTTATGTTGAAAAAACCGTCTCGTCCTTAATTTTTGCACACCAGTGTATATATGTATGCACAGACGCTACGAAAAAATCTCTACAAAATAAATTTTAAATCAGTTTTATAATTATTTGGGGGAAAAGAGTCTTTTATTCTGTCCTTACGCACGGATATCACTCAAAAACATCGTTTAATCATATTCGATAGCGTTAAAATAGATATTTTCGTTGAAATATGGCACCCGAAATTTTTCGCGATTTCAATACTTCCTTTTTATTTCGTACAAAGAAGTAAAAAATAAAGAAAAATAGGTTGCTAAAAATTAAGAAGTTCGCCAAGTGAATTATTCTTGTTGCAAAAAAAAAAAAAGCGCCAAGGTAAATTTTTAAATTTCTCCGTGAATTTTGCCCCAAATTTTACAAGATTTAATATTTAGGCATAATCCCATCCTCCTCTGGACATACGGTTTCATAGTGACTTGATGTAGGTTATGGTGATGTAAGCCAGAAAAGATGGAAAATATGGCAGTTAATTTATCAGTACGTTTACGATAAGAACTAAATAGCATTTCCTTTTCTTCCCTAAATCGCGAATCGAACTTTTCTCGCATAGTTCAAAGTATGGCTTTTTCCTTCGTGGGCAGACAGCACCTTCTAGAAATTGAATTTAGCAAGTTAATTTAAAATGTGAATATTATATAGGCCAAGCATCGAAAAACTATAAAATAATGAACCTCATCTTAACTTATGATTTCACTGATAAACTCGCATTGCTTCGGCAGCCTTTTCCCCGTTCAGACAAAACAGCTTTACGTGTTCACCATTTTGTTTCCCCGTAAATGTCATCTTGTTAACACAATCGAACAAATATAGATAAAAACAGCCTTCCCAATCTGCTTATTAAAGGTTTTCGACAAGTATAGTGTTCTTTGAATTGTGTTTCTACTGTCTTATGAATTATACAAAGTTCGGTGTCCTTTACAATACGTTTCTTTGAAAATGTTTTACATCGGCAATTTTCGACATACATGTATCTTTCCAAAGCCATTTGAGATTTTTCAATGCGCTAATCAATTTGCGCAGAAAAACGTGACTGTTGTCTTTGAAAATTTTGAAATGTAATCCTAATCGTGATACCTCCTAATCGTGATAGATTACGCTTTGTTGCGAACAGTGATGCTGATTTATTTATCCTTTCGACAACATCAAATCATAAAATATCTCAATAAATTTGCAAATTTGTTATTATATCATCCGAAATGAACAAAACCAAATCTGTTAATTTAAAACTCACAACATAATACAAAGCACTGTATAGCTACTAAAGCCCTTTCTGTTTTTTCAAAAGCTCCCCAATTAGATGCAAATAAGTTGGCCAAACAGGATTTCAGATTTATTCTAGAAAACAGCACATACAGACCTTCAAAATCTCCATCGGCTAGTCCTCTTCATTTAGTAATCAAGAAGGATGTAGTTTACGACCTTACGGAGACTACAGCCTTTTAAAGACACAAATGATTCCCGATCGTTATCCTGTTCCAAGAATAGACGATTTTCACAATATAATAAAGCAAAAGAAATATTTTTAAAAATTGACCATTTAAAGCTTACTTTCAGATTCCAATAGCGGAAGAAGATAAAAAGAAAGCAGCAATAATAACGGCATGAATTTAACGTAATGAGCTTTGGGTTAAGGAATACACCATCTACCTTTCAACGATTTATCAATGAAGTGTTTTTTGGACTGGACTGTGTTTTATGCTGCAGAAATTCTGCAATTATGATTAATATTTCATCTTTTTAAACCACCGTTATCAGGTAACAAACACTAGTGCCTAGTGAAATTTCTCGAATTCCCCATCCTCCTCTGAATATACGGTTTCATATTGCCTTGTTGTAAGATGGGGCAATGTAGGCCCAAAGAGATAGAAAATATGGCAGTTAATTGATTAGGAAAAGAGGGTATTGGGCTTCTTGAATTGATCAATATATTTAAGAGAATAAGAACTAAGTAGCATTTCCTTTTCTTTTCTATACTGCTTATAAATTTAGACGACATTTTAGTAGGATTTCCAACCGAAGACCAACACTGAAAACATCTAAAAATAGTTTTCTCTCGATTACAACAATATGGTCGACGTATAATTCTTGGAAAATGGGTTATGAGAGTGAACTCAGCTAGAATTTCTGGGATACATGATTATTCTGGAAGGCTTGAAACCTCTTCCCAAAAAAGCAAATGTTATCTTGAATTACAAACTACCAGAAACCATTCACGACTTCTTCGTCTAATTAATTTCTACAGGCGATATATCAAGGATGCTGCCAAAAATCAGGCGGTCCTTCATGACTGTTTAAAAAGGGACCAAGAAAAAAGAATAAAAGCGAAATACCATGGACTGAAGAAGCAAAAGAAAAATTTGACTAATGCAAAAAATAAAGATCTAGCAAATGCTGTATTGTTGAGTTTTCATAATCCTGACTCTCCATTAGCTCTCTTCAGTAATGCTTCGGACTACAGAGTTAGATCCGTGCGGGAAGAAGGAAGTTGGAAACCCTTAGTTTTCTTTTCCATAAAGTTAACTAATGCTCAAAAAGGATATAGTACTTATGATAGAGAACTTTAGGATTATACCTCTCGATTGAACAATTCAAGCATATTCTAGAAGGACGAAAATTTACAATTTACACTAACCATAAACCTTTGATGATTGCTTTCCATCAAAAAAAAAAAGAGAAGACCTCACCTAGACAGTTCCGTCATTTACTATATATCTCAGAGTTTTCAACAGATATACGCCTCATTGGCCTAAAAGAAAATATCGTTGCAGATTCGTTATTCAAGATAGAATCTATCTCTGACACAGGATATGATAAAATTGCAGATGCAGAAATCATTAATAAAGAGCTTAACGAGCTACGCTCGAAACCATCTTTACATTTCAAGCCACATCCTTTGGACTTTGGTAAATTACTTTGGTGTGATACTTGAAGGAAAAAAATTCGCCCATTTGTACCTCAATATTTTCTTTTTGCTGCGAAGTTATAAGAAAGAGTTCGCTTCGTTAGGCTTACAACACTTAAAACGTCTTCTTGTAGTATTGTGAATTAAAATATTCTTAATCCATCCTGGAATTATAATTTCAGTTATTGAATTATCCCATATATTGACTCAGCATAGCGTCCACAACAAATGCAAATGCGACCGGTGTTTAAATAAAAGTCTTATAGAGGTCTGATTTTAGCACAGCTCTAAGAGCAAATGTTGCATTCCATTTTTCTCTTCTATGTTACAAAAACGTTTCTTTGCCAGGCAACTTTAATTTGGAGGGAGAGAAAATAATTGCAAAAACACAAATCTGGAGAACACGGGAGATGACTGACTACACAAACTTATTTTCGAGCAGAAGCAGCTCTACGAAGTGGTTATTGACCTGTGGGAAAATTCATTACTATGCAATACCATGCACTTGGAATAACGGTTTTTGAGTGAATAACGTATGATTAAAGTCGTCTGATTAATTCTCAGCTTTAAGTTAACTGACTACTGAGGAAAATGTTTAAAATTGTCTTTTGACATCTGACATTGTAAAATGAACCTGACGTCACTGATCTAACTCCTGTTCAATTTTTCCAGAACCTCGCCTACCCTAAACCGGGTTACCAGTTTTGGAAACGAATTTGAGCTGGTTGACATAAGCCGAGGGGAAGGAAAATTTTAACTCATAGTGGCTTAGGTTAGGCGGAGCAATCGAATTAGGGCATGTTTCTTGTGAGCAACGTTCTGCTAGTGAAAAAGGGCCTTAAGGTGTTAATCTGAGACAAAGGAGATCTGAGATCGAACCGAAGATTGTTTTTCGGTCAGCAGAAAACACAGAAAATTAGTGTCGCTGCATTTCCTACCTGAGCTAATGCATGGCGATACGAGCAGAGGCGTAGCTAGAGTTTTCAGAGCCCAGGAACAACTAAAGATTTCGCTCTCCTTCCTGCTTGCCAAAGTGCAATGGTAAAGGGAAAGAAAATGCCACCTGAATGTTGAGAATGGGGGTATTGTTCCCCTAGCTTACTACAGGACACAACAAAAGGCAAAAATCGTAGAGAACAGCAGATCAGGACCGCCATTCATCTATCATATTGTATTTTCAGGGGGGTTGTTTGGTTGCTAACATTTTTCTAAAGAGTACTTAGGTTAAATATTTGTCGAGAGAGAATAGAGCACTTCTCAGAAATATACAGGGTTTCCCATAAGTCTGTAAATACTTTAAAAGTTCATAAAAATTTAAAGAATTGATAGAATTGAAAAAGGAAATTTTGCGAAAAAGGTATTTTTCTGGAAGGAGGCTTCTTTTTGGTGAAGAAAAAAATAGTTAAAACTTTCGTAGATAGAGGGCGCTGCACAGACGCAGTAACAAGAAATATGTAAATCAGAATCTTATAAATTGCAGGTTTTACTATTAACAGCTCATTTCTGATTTTTCCTCCTACTTGTTAGTACAAATTTTCAACTCTGGTGCTGACATTAGTGGATAAAGCTTTCTTAATGAAATTCTTTTACCTCAGCAAAAGTTGCCGACTGAGGCTTTAGAAAGGTTTCGGACACCGAAGTGATGAAGAAAGGTTCAAGACCAATCGCTGTTCCTTCCTTGACTTCTTTGATACAACGTTTCGAAGAAACGGGAATTTTGTGTCATCGCCTTCGTCGTGGTGCATTAAGTTTATCAGAGGTCCGTACTCCCAATGTGGCTTCGCAGATTGACTCTGTAAGGGAAAAATCAACCAAGTCCAGTAAGTACTGCACGAGAAGTGGAACGGAACGCAGGTATACCGAAGAGATCGGTATTCCTCATCCTACACAATGTTTTAAAATTGTACCCCTAGAAGTTGCAATTACTCCACTAGCTCTTTTCAAATGAAAAAGCTAAGCAATATGAATTGGCAAATTGGACTCTGTCAAAAATCGATGACAGTCCACAATGGCTCCTCAATATCTTGTGGGCAGATGGGACTCACCTTTTTATTGCATAGTACGCTCAAAACCCATAACTGTAGAGTCTGGGCATGGGAGAACTTACGTGCCTATACTGAGGAGCTCCTACATTCGCCGCGTTTAACTGTTTGGTGTGGTTTCACTGCGTCAATTATTGTGGCCCTTTTTCCTTTGAAGAACGCTGTGCAAAAGTTGGCTAGAGAAACTGTTCAATTACTGGAAAACGCGACCTGCAGCTGCTGCAGGAAGAAGTGATACCGCACTAAATGGAACATAATGGCCTTGACAAAGTGACATTCATGCAAGACGAGGCACCTCCTCACATCACAACCGAAGTGAAGACGTTCCTAAGAAGAACTTTCTCCGACGATCGATTAATCAACCGTCACTGTAGAAATTAATGGTCCCCTCGCACGACTTGATTTTTAGCTTTGATTTTCAGTCCAGAGTCAACCGCAATAGTCCATTTTCTTAGGTACAGTTAAAGGACGCCATTCGTCCCGAAATCGCTTACATCCATTTGGATACGCTACGTGCTACAATTAACGGTGTTATAACTTGTTTGCAAACCAAAATCTGTGGTCATGACGAACACATAGAATAAGAGCGATATGCTTGTAACATTTGCCTCCATGAAAATAAACATAGTTTTCCTTGAAATGTGTGATTTGATCTCGTATAACGCCGTCTGTTAAAGCTTACAAGAAAAAGTATCACCGACTTTTCTAGCTTTCAGTACTTAACGTATAAATCATACTTCAGCACGAAGTAGCCTTTAATTAAAGACTCGCTTCATAGGCTCAAAATAGTCACTATAATTAAAACACTATACCTGCGGTGATTATTCACAAAATAGAATCAGTTGCAACAAAAACAAACTTTATTATCACAGAAGAAATCAATAACGCTCCTAGTGCTGTTACATCTTTCTCGCACTCGAATATCTATTACTGTTGCTATACACAAATTACTAAACTATACTCACAAAATCTAAGTGAGGCTTGCTCATGAGCCAGGAAATATAAAATACAAAAAAATAAACATTTAAAATAAGTAAGGTATTCTTAACACCGTCTATCGACAAAAATTTAACTATTTTTTAGCAAAAAAATTCTCTCTTCACAAGAATAACTTTTTCGTAAACCGCGTTCAGTTCTACTAACTCCTTCAATTTTTATGAATTTTTAAAGCATTTGCAGACTTACGGGACACCCTGTATATATATATATAAGAACACTCATGCTCAGGCTAAGTAACAGTCATTATAAATTTACTTATGCATGCAAGCCCTCATAGGCCTGGTTGTAATGTCCTTGTGGAAGTTTGGAGCATAGAAAACGTTAAACGTCGTTCTGACTCCAAAAAGATTAATATTTATTTACATTTTTTGGATATAGAATAATACAGACAGAAAATCAGTCAATGTTCTTTTTCTTGTCGAAGGCTTACTGTTGCCACTCTGGTGAAAAAAAAAACGCATGAGAGAAGTTTCGCTGATGGCGCTTCATCAACGCGAATGATGTCGCCACACACCCCCTTGCCAGTGATAGCGTTATACCTTGTAATCTTTGTTGGCACTTATACAATTTTTTGTATATTGACTTCATATCTGGATAAGTCTTCCGAACAATTCAGTTTGTTTTACTCGCATCGCTGAATTTTGCGATAAATGAATCACATTTACTGCTATGTGTATCACCTTTAAGATTTTTCATACACTTTACATCCACTTCAGCAGTGAACTGTTCTTCATTTCTTTCTTCAAACACAGAAATGGAATACGATACGTCGATAAACAATAACCACTCATAATTATTTATATTACAATAATCTCACAGTAAGGCCTTAAACTATACAATTGACTCCGCAAAAAGCCCGCCGTTCTACTCGTGAGTGGGGTATGGCGATTCTATTTGCCAGGTGAAACTAGTCGATATTTTCGTGACGTCAAAAATTCGAAAAGTGGGGTAGGGTTTGGAAATACGCGTCGGGGCTTCATTAACGCGAATGATGTCGCCTCACACCCCTTCCCAGTGTTAGCGTTATACCTCGTAATTCTTCAGGTGCGCAGGAAATCTCACCCTTCTTCCAGCTTTTGTGTTTCTAGGATGAATATCTTTGGAAGAATCATTGTCTCCAGGAAGTGCAGGTGGGGTTTTGGAGTTCACAGCTTTGTGTGTCTGGAGCATTGCTGTTATTTCATTCTTGAGACTGATACATGGTTTCAGTCTATCTATCGATATCCTTTTAATTTTACCTCAAACTTCGACATCGAAAAATTTCTCGAAACGTATTTTAACTAAATATAGTCCGAGATAGGGTGGTTGAAGAGAAGATGAAATCATGTTATTATGGATGAATACATGTGAACAATTTTCTAAGTCCTTGTGCACGAAAATTGTTTTTTTTTTATGGCTGGCTGTTGGTGTTCTTTTAGGTTTTGGATGTGACTTTGCAATTTTTGTATAAAATCTGAATGCGTAACAGTGGGGACATAACTGAAAAATTCTCCAGGCAAACAGATTGGTGCACAGTACACAAGTTCAGCAGAAGAACAATGCAAATCTTCTTTAATGGCTAATCGAATGCCAAGAAGAATCAAAGGTAGAACGTCAGTCCAAGAATTTGACGTTTGCAGGTGGGATTTTAGGCTATTTTTCAAGGTTCGATGTTGTCGTTTAATTAAACCATTAGATTGTGGATGATAAGCCGTTGTGCTATTGGCCTTCAAGCCTAGGTATTTGCTCAAGGATCTGAAGAGTTGTCTGTCAAATTGTCGGCTTTGGTCAGATGTTATCTTCTCTGGGATTCCAAATCTCGAAATCCAAGTCGTGATGAGGGCATGTGCGATGGACTCTGCGGTTTGGTCTTCCAGAGGTTCAGCTTCGATCCACCGAGTGAAACTATCGATGATGGTAACCAGGTACCTAAAACCTCTGCAAGATGGTAAAGGGCCAACAATATCGATATTAAGGGTCTTGAAACGTTTATTGGAGACTTTGAATTCAGCAACTGGAGCATGGGTATGTTTGTGAATTTTGGCTCGCTGGCATTGCAAACTTGGTCTAGACCACAGCTGACAATCTTTGTTTATGCCAGGCCAGATGAATCTTTTTGTCACCAGCTTCGTTGTTGCACGAATTCCAGGATGGGATAAGTTATGTATAAAGAAAAATAATTGTTTTCGAAATTCTTTAGGAATATATGCCCTGTTAAAATTAGTTGAGATATCCCAATAAATTTTCTTATTGCTATCCGGAATAGGAATTTGTACTATTTTGAAACTGGAATTTGATTTAAGAATCCTGAGGTCTTCATCCTCCTGGTAATCTGCAATAACTGTATAATCAATTGGAGCTGGGATAGCGATGGTGTCGATTCTCGATAGCGTGTCAGCTACAATGTTTTCTTCTCCAGAAATGTAGCGTATGTCTGTAGTGAATTCGGCAATGTAGTTCAACTGCCGTACTTGTCTTGGAGGAGCTTTATCTAAATTTTGGTGGAAAGCGAAAGTGAGAGGTTTATGATCAGTGAAGACAGTAAATGATCGTCCTTCCAGAATGTGTTTAAAATGCTTTATCGCTAGGTAGATTGCAAGTAGTTCTCGATCGTATGCACTGTAATTTCTCTGTGTTTGTGTTCTTTTTCCGATGCACTTGAACCTAGCACAACGGAGCTCTTTTGGGCTAGCGGTAAAGAATTCGACTCCCAGTAAATTGACCCAAGATCGAGTCCCGCTCATGCGACGCAGCACTTCCTACTGGCGAATATAGATGGCGACACGAGCAAGCAACTAACCAGGCTTCACTGAACCACGTGATCGCCACATTGGTGACCCGGAGAACTACAGACTCCTCCCTCGACTGAGGTCAAATGACGAACTACGTCACAGGCTCCGCCCCACAACCAAAAACGGCGACACATGCCAACACAACGGGGGTTTCTCAGCGTTTTCCTCATATCGCATCATAGATGCTTCGAGGGGGAGTATGAGGCGGACCGATCTCGAGAACAACTCCACGATGGCAAATTTGAAAGAGTTAGAATTCTTGAACCTAGCACAACGGAGCTCTTTTGAGCTAGCGGTAAAGAATTCAACTCCCAGTAAATTGACCCAAGATCGAGTCCCGCTCATGCGACGTAGCACTTCCCACTGGCGAATATAGATGGCGACACGAGCAAGCAACTAACCAGGCTTCACTGAACCATGTGATCGCCACAGTCCTTAATTCCAACTGCTGTCAGCTCATCCTTGTTGTTACTAGTATTTGATTCAGTATTATACTATTTTAAAAGAAATTTTATCTGTAAGAAATGTTTTAAAAATGATGCATTAGAAGTATTTCATAAAAACTATTTTCCTTTTATCCCCCACCTGACATATTGAAATATTATACAAAGATGTTTACAGCTGATAGATGATATTTATCATAAAAAATATTTAAAATAAAAGACATTAGTGATATTTCAGGCAAATAATATTTAAAAATTTGACATTTGTTTCAAGTAGCCATTTAAATAAAAAGCCTTATTTATTACGTCATAGTTGTATAAATTTTTAACCTCATATTTCCTCTCCCTTACTCACACAATTATTTTTTAATATAGTTTAATTAATTTTACGTTTTCCCCTTTTTCTTAAATTCACTTTTTATTTGGTCTTAAAAAATAAATTTCGTATAAAGTGCTGGGAATTTTTTTTTTTTTTCAAGAAAAACTACCCTTGTTCTATTTGGGCTTTCCTTCTCACTGATATTTTCGTCCTGTGGGCAAAAAGATTCATTGAATGCAAAACAAGACATCTTTCTACTTGTCTTAACCGTGACTGGCCAAAGGCGCTTATTTGTCACGTTAACGTTGAATCTGTTAAAAAATTGTGTGGCATTGTAACTGAAAATGCGGCCTCTTATGCTTCATGGGCACGAGCGAGCCATAACGCAGATTAAATATAATCGAGAAGGTGACCTTCTGTTTTCCTGTTCAAAAGACCCTACTCCGAACGTATGGTACTCTATCAACGGTGAGAGGCTTGGTAGTTTTGATGGTCACAATGGTGCTGTATGGTGTATAGATGTTAACTGGGATTCAACGAAAGTTGTAACTGGTGCTGCTGATGCAAAATGCGGGTTTTGGGATCTTGAGACCGGAACTTGTTTGACGATGATTGATACGGATACATCAGTTCGTACATGTGGTTTCTCGTATTCGGGTAAACTCTTAATGTACTCCACTGATCGATCTATGGGAAAACAGTGTGAGATAAAAGTCGTCGATACCCTTGATCCATCTCAGATGAGTAGCAGTGGTCAAATTGTCTCCATTCCTGTTACCGGACATAAAGTAACTAGCGCCGTGTGGGGCCCATATGACGAATTTCTACTTACTGGTTTAGATAATGGAGCTTTAGGAAAATGGGATATTAAGACCATGCAGAAAATTGCTTCAAAACAGGACCATCGAGATGTTATCAATGATATCCAATACTATAAAGATCAAACAATGTTTATTACTGCATCCAAGGACCATACCGCTAAATTATTTGATACAAAGACCATGGACTTGATGAAAACATACAAGACTGAGCGACCAGTAAATTCTGCTGCAATATCTCCCATTAGAGATCATGTGGTACTTGGTGGTGGCCAAGAAGCGATGGATGTGACCACAACTTCTGCCAGAGTAGGAAAATTTGATGCCCGTTTTTTCCATTTAGTGTTTGAAGAAGAATTTGCAAGAGTTAAAGATCATTTTGGCCCTATAAACAGTGTGGCTTTTCACCCAGATGGTAAGAGTTACAGCAGTGGTGGTGAAGATGGTTACGTGCGAGTCCATGTTTTTGATCCACCTTATTTTGACTTTGATTTTGAGTATTAAGTGCATAATTTTATTGTTAATAAATTACAGTGTATATGCTGTTAAATTAAATAAATTCATTTAAGAAGATAAGATTTCCTTCATTGGGTAAGACATGTAAATTATTTTAATTCTTAAAAATTAATATTACTTCATGTTAAATACTTAAACTGCCTCAGCTAAGAACTCTACATGCGATATATGCTTGTTTGTTCTCTGTTTAATTTAAATTCCAAGTGAAAAACCAATGACCATAAATAAATAGTTTATAAAATGTCTTGAGAAAAAAGATGCTGCTAGTAAGGTAAATAATTTTTTCACAACAAAAGTTGCTGTTAGGAATGAATTTGGTGTGTTTATTTTCTCAGTTACCTTACAACAAAATGCATTTAGTTTCCAAAATAAGTCCAGTGCAAATTTTTATTCATCATGCTAACTTTTGTTGAAAAAGGTTTTCTTTCATTTTCATGGCAGAGTGTGCCTTTAACATATTGACCACCAATTATAAAGTAACTCGTAGCTTGTGTTGTTGTTAAAGGTACCTGTTAGGTCCATATTACACATGCATTTGGTTCATACGAACAACTGTTTCAGATAGTTTTTCTGCCTGTTTTACTATTGAAAGAAAGACGCGAGATTTTTTCCTTCCTTTTGAAAAAAATTTTAGTTTGTTTTCAGCTATCAACTTGTTGCTTTTAATGGAAAATGCCTTTTCCCTTTACATGTTAACCCCAAAGTGATCTGTAGTAATTGGCTGTTGTGACAAAGCAGAAAAATTGTTCCAAACAGTTGCTCTACCGAAACAAACCGATGTGTGATAGCAGCCTTACGGGGTTAAATCAAATTGACTTACAGGACCGGGATCCTGCAATTTGCCATGGCAATCAGCATTTTTGGAGAATTGCCTGATTTTTATGAATTTTCTCATGTATATATTTTTATTTCATTTATATTTTTTTTTTTTTAAGGTTCTGATGTAAGCATAATTTGTAAATCTTTTTTGAAGCACTCTTAATCATGTAAATGCTTTTATAAATGTAGTAACATGTGTCCATTTAATATATTAGTCATAAATCTGACACTTAAATTGATTCAGAATATTTATTGTCGTTAGTTTTTTTACAGTAAATTTGAGTAACAGCCGTAATTCTTCACTAATTACTTTGTTACTTACAAATAATTACTTTATTTTCATTGATCATTATGTAGTTGAAAACTTGGCCTATTTTATTCTGATGAAAATGGTCCGAAATGATGTCAAATAACATAAAAAAATATAGTATTCTTCTAATATCAGGACCCACTTCAGAAATGTATGTATGCATATGTATATATGCGATATGCGCATATATACACATATCGTTGAGTCCAGTCTCGATAACAGAAGAGTACCAAAAATATTTTACTTTTATTGTCCAATAATGTTTCTTTTCTTTCCTTTCAGAATTTGTATAAATTGATTTCGGATTGTGCAAAGATGGGTAATAAAAGATACAAAAATCTCCAACATTAAGCATCTAAAAGTAAAATGCATTTGGTTCAAAAAGGGATATAATTTTAAACTGTTAAATCTAAAGTATCAGGCATTTGTCTTTTTTATAGATTCAGCTAATCAAAATGCTTTCATGGGTTTATTCATCATGTTTGTGGCGACTGTATTCGATAGCAGAGTTAACAATAAATATTTTTGTTCAGTAGTTTACCGTTTTTGGTAGTAACACATTGGTTTTAAATGTGTAACAAATTGCATAAGTTAAAAATGAATCACATTATAGAGATTAAAAGAAAGAATTCACAGTATGCGCTGACTGCAGTGTTCTTTTGAAATACAACACTGCTTGGTACTTAAGTAAAAACCCTTTGACCATTATTGCCTATTAAAGAAAAGACCCCAAACTACTCGATTTTTCGCCAAAAATAAAAAAGTCTTCTTCAAACACACTGGGTTTGGTGTAATCTTGACTACATGTGTTAGATATTATTCGAGTAAAAACTCCTCCACGCATTTTCGAAAAAAAAAAATGATTAAAATTTGGGACCTGCCTACTACAGAAGAGCATGCTGTTGAAAATTTCCAAAGTTATGGAAGCTTACCGACCTAAAAAAATGTGTTAATGTCGATATTATGGAAAAAAATAATGGACATTTTTCATGAAAAATGAAATATAAATAAATGATAATATAATAAATTTGAAAGAAAAATAAGAATAGAACATTTTTTTCTTCTATTTAGTAAATGGATTTTTTTGGTTTGACGCAATTGGCGCTGCCTCTTGTGGTCAACGAGATTTTCCGTAAGTACCCCTGCTTCACCTGAGCATTGAAGTAGTTGCTTAGTCTTATGTTTTATTATTTTACTTTTGAGAATTTAAATTTTAAAATGGTATTCAAAATTAACTCTTTTTAACTTCCTTCTACGAAGTAAAGGAAGTACTATAATCTCAAAATATTTAGATATTGTATTTCAACAGAAATGACCATTTTGACTGTACCTGAAACTATTTGGGTAATTTTTTTACATGATGTATGTACAATTCTTTATTCTGTCTATGTTTACAGACAATAAAGAGCCATTACGTTATGACCACCTTCTATTTATAATGGGCTCGCCCAGGAACAAAACCACTGCATATGCACAGCTGATGTTGGAGTATATAAAGTGGCTATGCATTGTCTTTGCAAGCATACTGCGATTAGTTATATAATGAGAAACGCAGCTTATTTATCAGACTTTAGTTAAGATCAAATTGTTATGGCTGATTGGGAACATCAATATCAGAAATGGTGCGTTTAGTGGGCTGTTCACATGCAGCTGTTGTGAGCACACATCGAAGTGGTGTATGGATAGGGAAACGACAAGTCGCTGCCCAACAGTGTGTCATCGACAGCGCATTGATTCCAGAGAACAGAAATTGTTATGCACTGTTCACTGTGACCGAAGAACAACAACAGCCGAAATCACGAGCAGCCACAGCAGTGGTGACCCAAACAGTGTTTCTCAACACACTGTGCAGCGTACATTGCTGCATATGGGCCAATGCATCCGGAGGCCGAAACACGTCCCTGCACTGACAGTTTTTCATCACCAGCTACATTTGCAGTGGGCCAAGGAACATTGGAATTGGACATTAGAAGAATGGAAGAAAGTTGCATGGTCCAACTAATCACGTTTTCTGGTCCATCACATCGACGGGTACATGCTAACATGCCGAATTTCAAATTGTAGCAATGACTTTTGGCCCAAAACTCACTGCTGCACAAATCCAAAATAACAAGTCAAAGATTTGCACAAACCCGTTATCCATGTACACATCAACCTATTTTCACTTAAAAAAAATATCAGAGAATTGCATGAACTAGGCATTGTGCACTCCCTTGACTTTTTCCATGTACACATCAATCTATATTCAGTTAAAAAGTCAAAGGAGCAGCGAACAAAAAATATATAATCTCAATAAACTACATTTTAAATCACACAATGAAATAATATGAAAAAGGAAATACATGTTATCACATATAGGCACTATAGAAAGGAAATATTGGCATACCATATTTAGAAATTTTTATGCTTCAGTCTGTGGCACACAAAAGTCCTTAACAGCATCGAAAAACTTCCTAAAATTATCTGAACTAGAATCTGTATACCGGCGTTGCCACATAAATTCACATTAAGAGTAAAAAATATCCTCTTATGTTTGACTATACGCATTTCCTTCCTACAAACAGGACACTTTTAACGGCTACTAAGTAAACCTTCATTTACACACCAGTCAATTAATGTTTTTTTTCCCTTTCATTCCAAGTCGTACAGAAACTTCAAATTAATCTTAACACATTCAGTCATTTTACCGTGTAAACCACAAATTAACAGTGTACTTCTTATTCAAAATCTGACACACAAAACAAGTCTTTCCAAATATTTTCCCATCATTCAAATTCACCGCAATCATGCAACCAATTATGTCATAATAGGGTTTCCATAGCCTTCAACTACTGGGGTTACTTAAACACATTGTCATAATGGATTATGTGTTTTCTTTTTACCCTCTTGTACAGTTTTAATATTGTTAATGTCTTCCACATTCTTGCAAGTATTTTTTCTTCTATAATTTTAATTATTTTAAATTTTTTGCTAAATTTTATTTCTCAAACCTCATATACATATGGGCGCTTAAAATACTGCACGTATTTTTATAGTATTTATACTATAATGGCCATATTCAAGAATGATATGCATCAGGAAATGACATTGTTCAATAACAATACCTTTTTATGAATGGTTTAAAAATGAGTTATTAGAATAGATATGAATTTAAATTTTTATTTCTTTCCATGTATTTCTTAAATAACATTTTTTTCCCCTGTGAATTTTTATTTTATTTTGTTAACTTCTAATAAGTTTTAATAATTATTTTATTTGTTGCAAATAGTTACCAAAAAATATTTAAATACAATTTACATTAATATATGAATAGTTATTTAATGATTATTCAAACAAATTTGTAATAACTGACAAAAATTGTCTATTTTATTGCATTTATTTATATTTAGTTTATTCATATTTAGTTACATGTTTAATTAGTAAATTATTTACTTTTGATAACAAATTAATATTCATTATTTTATAAAGTATATCAGTGTATAAAATTTTAAGCACGGAAAAGCATTATAACTTTTCACAAAAATGCAGATTTTTTATTGCAGCAGTGTTAATTCAATTTCAAAAACATTTTCATTGTCATGTAAGTTAGAATGGCAGGTTTGAAATGAAATATAGTTAAAAGAGAACAGTGAGAAAATAATAAATTTTGGAGCTAAATATTATATGAAGTTTATTCTGAAATTTACATCTGTCTGAAATTGCATGCATGTACCTCATAGTATCACTTCATCATCACTATTTTCCAAGAGAAAATTACAGATCATATTTTATTAGTCATCAAATAATAATAATCAGTAAAGAGAAAATTAGTATTTGTATTTATTCATCAGGTTTTATTTCATTTAGTTTTCAATGTAATAAAAAACAAAGAAGTCTTCCTGGAAAAATACATAAAATTTAAATTTTAAAATGCAACTGTAAATTTTACTATAACTTGTAAATCGTAAACAGCGAGTGAAACAGGAAGTAAGTGGAGCTAAGTATATAAACTGGCAAACCAAAGTTAAATAAGGAGCAGAGCCTTGAGTAACTGGTGTTCTTTTGTGACATGATGCTCTTGTCTCGGGCCTTGTAACTATCTAGAATGTTTTGCCTCGGGTATATGTTTTGTTTAGAACGGTTACTCTTTATTTTGTTTTAAGTTGCATAATTTATTTTTAAATCATTATATTGTGAGAATTCAGCAGAATATACTGTGCAAAATTTTTATAACATATATCTATCTCCTGTTTTCTCAAAAAATGGCACCATCACTATAATTCAGTGCTCAACTCTCATTGATTGTCGGCATTATAAATTTGTACATACGTGTCATTGTAAGTTTTTGTAATTGAAGATATAAGTTTGCACATATCTGTCAGCAGAGCCATGCCTAGGTAATTTTGAATCGGAAGCAGAGAGGTATATATGTGCCGATACGCAGTCAAATTAACTGCATACTCTCTTATATTCATCAAAGGTAATTATTTTTATTAAGTTATGATATTTTAACTCTTACAATATTTTACTTGTAGCCTCAGATTAAAAAAAAAGTGTACAGATTATGATATACAGACTTTAAATGAAAAATAGTAAAATTAAAAAATTCATTTTTTATAGAATTAACATGCTGAATAACAGTTATTAGAAGATCAAGGCAACAATAATCAGAATTAATTTTTAAGAATTTGTAGTACAAATTCTTAGAAGTTAATGCTGAATGTCCAAATTCTTAGAAGTTGTTTGATCTTCTAATAATCTTTCTGATAAATAGCAAATGCTACTGAATTATTACTATAAATCATAATGTAATTGATGTAAAAAGTATTACATTAGATTTAAAGCATTTATATATTTATATAATTTAATTTTTCATGCCTTTGACGAAACAGAGTCATTGAATGTTTTTCAAAATCAAATTGATTGCTTCATTTATGTTCTGCAGAGAGAACAGCTGTGATTGAAAGTTCTTGAATAGATGAAGATCCATATACTGTTTTATTATTTTGAGTATGATTAAGTTTCTGTGACCAAAGTAACAGTAATTAGCAATGTTAAAATATTATTACTACAAATTTTTTATTCCAATACAATTGAAGTATATGGCATTTGTGAATTCTTTTTGAAAGATTTAAACTTGAAGCAACTTTTAAGTAGCAGAAATTATCAGTTTTTGAAATTAGATAATTGTGACGAAATTTCTGAAACATGTAAGCATTTAGATGTTGTAAATACTGCTAAATTAGTAACTCCTTCTAAGTTACTTAAATCTAATTTGATTTATTTTTTACTAGTTAAAAAATGGAAATTGAAGGATTTTATTTTTTGTATCTCCGTTCTGTTCATAAAATTAAAACATCTATCATTTCTTTTCACTTTTACAGTATAAAAATATTTTTCTGAAAAATGAGTTTTTTTTATTAATCCATTCTTATCCATCTGATTAACCTTTCTTCTCAATTTCTCTTCAAGTTATGTTGATAAGTTCATCTCTGTATAATTTAAATATTCTCATTTTTTAAGAACTTTTTGTCTTATTTTTTTTTGGGGGGGGGCAAAGAATTATTTCTCTAGTACATTATTTGGTTAATTCAATATGGCAAAGCACACAGGGCTATTTGTCTGCAGAAAGGAATATCTTGGGAACTTTCTGCAGAGAGCTAATTTATGTTTACATTACACTAAGAAGTATGAACTAAAACACCCATGCAACCAGTTTGTTTACCAGTATTCAAACCCAAGTTAAATCTTTGTCATTTGGTTCAATATTAAATCTGATGTAAATAAACATCTGTAAAAACCTTTTGCTTTATCATACTGTTATTTTCAGCCCATTGTAATGATTTATTGTTTGATGTCTTATAGAAACTCGATCCATTCATATAAATGTCAGCAATATTAATGAACCAAAAATTATATAAAATGTGAAATACTGATTTTTTTGCCTCACTTTAAATATTAAATGCTTTAAATTGTTGATAATTAAGTTTCCAATTTGGCAATTTGATTAAGGCAAAGTAGGCAAGGGCTATCTACCTATTCTAACAGAAAATGGCTTACATTCATATTACTAATGTGAAAAATCATGAAACCATTCATGCAGCTGGTCCATTCGCCAAGATTTGGGTGTCATTCAAGCTGTGTTTAGTAGGCTTATTTACTCTGATAGTGGTGGGAAAATAAATCTGATTTCACTTTTTTCCTAAGAATCTTAGTTGTAAGTGAATATTATGGACTACTTTTGTAACTTAATTTATGTTTTAATAAAAATGTTAATAAGTTATATTTCAATTACAGTTAATTTAATAAAACATTATATATTTATTATTTTTTATTACTGGTATTAGGTGTCCCTGCCCACTTTGTTTTCTGGTATTGAACAGTACTGGTATTTTTGTAGTCTTACTTAGAATTAACGAATGAATTAGTTCTTCAGAATTAACGAAATGGTTTGTCCCAATTCTTTCACAATAAAATTCGAAATTTTGTTTCTGTGATTTAAAAAAAAAAAAAAATTCATTTTTTTCTCCCATTATTACAACTCTGGAAACAGAAAGACGTCTTACCTTATGTCTTTGCCGTCCAGTCTTAACAGAAAATTAAAATTCGTCTAGCAACAATTGTGGTTATTTCAAGAATAATCAGCCCCATCAGTGGCTGAATGTTGACTGCTGATTATTTAAAGTTCAATCGATCACAAGTGAACAGGTTAGCTGCATGGTTGGTGTTTTAGTTTTTCCCATACATAAAGTGACTATTAGCCAGTTTCCCTTAGAAAATTCTCCACTAAGACATTCCTCCTCTCAAGCAGATAGCCCTCATGAGTTGTGGGACATTCAATTAATCGAGGGATTCTCAGCTTTTTCTTTCTTTGATTCCCTCACAAAAGAATTATTTTCTGCATCAACCCCTTTGCTTCTCTGTGATATTTCAATAATTTCAATAGAATTCTACTTTTTTTCAAAGGAGATAATATATCAAATAATCTATTAGAAAATATATGTTTATTGTGTGTGTGTATATGTATATATATACATAGTCCAGTCACATTAATGTGACCACCACGTACTTTCCATGTCAGAGTTAAATAACCAATCACAGAAGGCAGGTGGCAGCACAGTGCAGTTGAGCGTATATAAAGGGTGTGTGAGGGCTTCGGAAAACATTTCAATCGTTGGCGTAATGCAGAAACGAAGCGATTTATCCGACTTCCAAAAGGGCATGATCATTGGCTTTCGGGCCAAGGGTGGAAGCATTTCCGAAACGGCTGAGTTTGTGAACTGTTCGCGTGCCGCCGTGGTAAAAGTGTACCGTGCATGGCAAAATGGGACTGTCCAAAATCAGCGACGTGGCAAATGTGGTGCACCACGGGCCATAGATGACAGAGGCGAACGACGGTTGCGGAGATGCGTTCGGGCAGATAGACGGGCTACCGTTGAGCAACTGACCACCAAAATGAACCAAGGGGCTACCAAAAGTGTCTCCCAAAGTACTATTCAGCGAACATTGCTGCGTCTGGGCCTCCGAAGCAGACGCCTGGTTCGTGCACCTATGCTGACTGCTGTTCATCGACGGCGAAGGCTAGAATTTGCACGCCAGTACAGCAGCTGGACGTCCACTGAGTGGCGACAGGTTGCGTTTTCGGATGAATCGCGTTTTATGCTCCATCGGACAGATGGACGTTGGCGTATAAGGCGTGAAACCTCTGAAAGGAACCACCCTGCAACCATTGCCGGAACGGTCCAAGCTGGAGGCGGGAGCATTATGGTCTGGGGAATGTTTTCCTGGCATTCTCTAGGTTCACTGATCATTGTGGAAGGCACAATGGATCAATACAAGTACGCATCTGTCCTTGCGGACCATGTTCATCCCTACATGCGCATTGTTTTTCCTCAGGATGATGGCATCTCCCAGCAGGACAATGCGAGGTGCCATACAGCTGCCAGTGTACGTGCGTGGTTCGAAGAGCACCAGGATGAGTTTACCGTCCTCCCCTGGCCAGCAAACTCACCTGACTTAAACCCAATCGAGCATCTGTGGGACCATCTCGATCGAGTTGTTCGCGCCATGGATCCTCAACCGCGTAATCTAGCGCAGCTGGCCACGGCATTAGAGTCGGCATGGCTCAACATCCCAGAGAACACCTTCAGGGACCTATGTGACTCTCTTCCTGCACGTCTCGCAGCAGTCCGCTCTGCGAAAGGTGGTTATTCTGGCTTTTGACAGATGGTCACATTAATGTGACTGGACTGTGTATATATGTTTGTGTGTGTACACATTCTTAAGGATATTTGATTTTAGGTATTAAAGAACAAATGAAATAAATAAATGTTTCAGGAAATCTTAAATTAGTTTAAGAAGCAAAATTAAGACCTGAATGTATAGATGTAATGTTATTGAAATTCAAAGTAAATTTCAGTTGTATTTTGCTTTGATGGATGTTCAGATTTTAAAATTTAAAATTAAATTAAGTGTATTGCAGCATCTTGTATATTGAAATCTCAAAGAATACTTTCTGAAGTTTTCATATATTGAATAAATGTCAAAACCACATAGAAGTGATCCATGTACAAATATATTGCAGAAAATAAAAAAAACTGTATTACAATGAATAACATAATTGCTGTTCAACAACTATTCATTGGATAATATCAAAATGCCGTTCTTCATAAAAATAGTAGTATAATCATTGCTCATTATTTAAGAATATGGGTGCTGTCTGAAGTTTCGATGCAGAAAATACTTCTTTCACATATAAAGTAGTTGGAAGAAAATCCATACAATAGCCCACTCATGTATGATTAATTAAAATGAGATATGCATAAGATTTTTAAGACTTGTAATTTGAGATACTGAAATATTTCTGGATAAGAATAACAGATGGAGGAGATAAAGTATGGAACTTTATAAACAAAGGAATGTTGTCTTTTTTCATTACTAGAACAAATGAATACCTTCTAAAAGCATTCATACATTATTACATTAAGCACATGCAATCCAGAATGATTTGAATGAATTTTAGGGCTAACAGTGCATTTTCACAAACACAGGTGTTTTAGCAGCAACAATGGTACATGAAGACAATAAAAATATTGAATTTTTTATTTAAACAGAGTGATATAATTGTTGCCTATTATGTATTGATTATGTGTGCATTTTAAACAGCACTACTTATTTTTCAAAAATATATTTCTTTTGACTTTAAAATACACTTTTCTACGGTGTTTAAAAATGATGCAAAATTGGAAGAGAAAATTTCCTTATCAAAGTCATGGTTTTAGGTAAGTAATCTTATATGGAATTGTTTGCAGCCAGCTGATTCAATTTTTATACTGGCCGATACTATAGGAAGTGAGTTAAGACGTGTCATTATTAGGCCATTGCAAAATGTTCTCATAGACGTTCTGTAGTAGACGATAGATTTGGCTTGTCATGGTTCCAATTTGAACATGCAGGTCAGTTCTGGAACCCAGAATAATTCCACCCCAAACGAGCACTTCAGCACCACCGTAACGGTGTCGTTCAATGATGTTTCCTTGGTGGTAACGGGTACCTGGAGCTCTCCATATGAAAGTCCAGCGAGAATCAGACGTTCTGTAGTATTCTTAGGCTGTAGTTGTATGAAACTGATTCTTGAATAACTGTAGTTCATTAAATCATAGTTGTAGAGGCCATATTAATTCAAAAACCTTTGTAATTATAGTTTAGGGTCTCCTGTAATAAGATCATTATTCATTTTTTTTTTCATTATAAAAATTGGTGTTACTTTTTTCTTCAATCAAAAGCACTATATTTTTAATACAGAAAATAAATATATATATGTATTTATCAGCAATTAGCCATAAATTTGAAAACTAGACTTACAACCAATAAAAATTATGAGATTTTTTTTGAAAATTAAAAAAAAACTCAGTGGCGCAATAGCCTTAGTGAGCCACGGCCTGCAGTGGCCTTTTTCTGTTTGCTTGACCTTTGGGCCCTGAAGTGCATCAGCATATACTCTGGACAAGTGATCAGCTTGTCACAGAGCCCCCTGTGTTTGGTCCCCAAGCGAACTTGGTACTCATTTTATTGACCCACTTGAGGGATGAAGAGCTGAGTCAACCTTGCCTGACCAGGGGATCGAGTCCCGGATCTGTGGTGTAGCTCGGCGACGCACTAGCCACTTCTGCACCGTGCGGTCTTTATTTGAAAACTATAAATTTAAAAAATCTAACCAAACTTTATGCGTGTCATTTAGATTTCAGACATTTAACAAATAATATACATATATTTAATTAAATTTTTATAATTATTTTAATACTTCTAGTCATTATTGTTATACGAGCGTACGTATATAAAGCTTAAGTATATTTATGAATTATACAGTAATGCCATATAAGTCATATAAGATAGCATTTCCTATTCAGAAATAATAAATATTTTAGAAAAGAAACTAAATTACTTTAATAGGTCATGCTGGCTATTCAGAACTTCAAAATTCGGGCCTTTTTCCCAATATATTTTTGTATTGCTAATAATCATAGTAGACCAGTAACAAGATATACCACTTAGTACTAAACAAGTGGATTAATGTCTGAGCAAAGGTAACTTGTCTTCCGACGAAATAAAAGGCCACCTGTATAGGTTTTAAAGATTTGTTTTAAAGTTAAATTTGAACAGGAAACATTAAACGTTCCTCCAAAGAAATACAACCACTCCTGGGTTAAAAATTATCTACCTGTGATAAAGTTATCTATTGCTTCAGTAAAAGCAGAAGAAACTTACTCTAAAAATCCGCTATACGTCCCCCCCTCCCCAAACATATGTATGAAGAAACGAAGGCAACGAATTATGGTCAAAATACCATATTGTTACGGATTTTTTATTTAGTTAGCTATTTTCAGGAGAATTAAAATTGTTTTATATTCCCTTGCAAAGCAGCACAATACTATTTCGAATTTTAACTGCCCTCAAATTTAAGCCATGATAAGATTTTAAAATTGGAGCAGGGATAAACTGCCTAGTATTTAAAAAACAGTAGGATAAATTGGAAAAAAGCAAAAAATAGCCATCCTTGAATTTAAGCTCAATAGGGCTTTAAAACTGAAAAAAACATTAACAAATGAAAATATTTTTATAATAAGTATTGGAAAATTAGAAATTTGTGGTACTTATAATATTATTCCGCGAACCGTTCCTTTAGAATTCCGTAGTAACGATTCACGACTAACAATCGTTGTTGAAATTGCAACCAACGTTTGACGGGATAATAGGAAAGTACCGGATTTTTTTTAATTTAGTTAAATATGTGCTATTATATAAAAATTAGGATAGAGTGGTACTTTATGATTTTGCACATCTCTTTAGGAAGCCTTGAAAAAATATTGATGAAACAATGCAGTATGCCACCAAAAAGTATTTATGTGGTAACCCACGATGTTGCCAAAACGTAAGTATGTGCAACCCAAGTTTGAAACCTGCTAGTCGAAATTTCAGAAATTTTTAAACTTTGCAAATGGTATGCTTCCTGGCAGAAAGTTTGTGGAATTAATCGGCATGGAATCGAAGTTCTTATTTGCTCCAAGGGTATATTGTTACAAGCGTCTAGACCCCCCTCCCCAAGGTCTCACTTTTGCTTATAACCAGTGCTTCCCTTCTCTGGGAAATGAAGATGGGAAAAGCGAAGATTATCTGCCTTTCCGGAAAGTTGGGGAAGGCGCTGAGGATAGCGAAGGGTGCCGACGTGTTTCGGAGTTTTTACTCAGTTTGTCTTTTTGTTTACGTCTTTGTTCTTTTCAAGAATTTAAATTAATTCTATATGGATATAACCTGAAGTACAATGGTCAAGGTAGGATGTTTTCCTTTTCCCTTCTTCATTTATATGAGCTTTTATTGCTCATCATTTGTGATCGTTAATACGGTTTTTTAACTTTCTGTATGCGTATATTTTCTTTTGTACAACGACCGTACTAATGCTATTCAATTGTTTACATTCCGATCTACCCCTTTCGTCTTAAATAGTAGAAGAGCTTCTTTCTTGGTAGAGACCGTGGTTCGTTGACTTCAGTATTTTTTGCAAGAGAGGAAAAGAGAGAATTTTTACTCCTTGATATTAGAAATAGGTAGAAAATGGAGTGATACTTTCTTTTACTTATTCATTTATTTCTTGTATAAAAATATCAGTATTTAATTTTAGAATTTTATCCCCTTCGCAGGGAAGACTGTTTGCTCTGTAAAAATTCGTACTGTTTCTAAAGCTAATTTGTGCATTCGTGATTTGTTGTCAGGAGTCTTTTCTTTTTTTTTTTTCTTTTCGTTCTATGTGATTGTTGAAGTCTTACGTGGAAGTGTTTAAGATGATTTTTCTTTATCATATGAAAATTTTATTTCTTTCCTGTTACTCCTAGAAATCGTTGCGCCTTTAAAGGTAGGATTATGTAATTGCTTCGTAACGTTTCGTGATTTACTCCAAACATTTAACAATTTTATTTGAAGCTTCAATATGCATTCCAGTTTATAGCTGTTTACTTTGAACGCGTCTGAGTATGGATATTATTTATTATTTTTATATTATTTATTATTTTTTTGATTGACATGGTGTCAAACTTTATATGCTTATCTACATTTGTCTGCT
This sequence comes from Stegodyphus mimosarum, assembly GCA_000611955.2. Taxonomy (NCBI): domain Eukaryota; kingdom Metazoa; phylum Arthropoda; class Arachnida; order Araneae; family Eresidae; genus Stegodyphus; species Stegodyphus mimosarum. The sequence continues at coordinate 231,583 of KK116685.1, read as the reverse complement.
GCTATGTTCTAAAATATGTATGTAAATATATTTTCTTCTGATGTGTTTCTTTGTTGTTGTTGTGTCAAGCATTTTTCCTTGTATTCCACGCTTGGACTTCCTCCTTTTTATTTTTTAACTTTTTATTAATGTTAATTTAATTTCTATTGTAGCTTAAAATTAGCTTCCTTGCTAGGTTTTAAATTGTTCTCATGCTAGACCTTCCCCACTTTCTTTTTTCCTTTTTAACTAGCTCAAGAGTATTCAAAGCGCCACAGTCCTGATCAGAGGTTTTTTTAGCCTCGTGGTTTTTCCTCTGATAAGAAATAAATCTTCAGAAGTGCTCAAATACTGGAATATACCATTTTTTTTTATTTAGATTAAGCTAGTATTTCCAATACCTCACTCAAAATACTATACATTTTTAACGGTTTTCATGATTAGGTGATAGGTCACACGGACTTTTCCAGTACTTGACACATTCTTCATTGGTGTTAAGACACATTCATGGTTAAGTTTCTTCATGCTTCTCTTTCATCTTCTTTATCTTACTTTGGCCCATAATTATTAAGATTATTATTATTTATTCTGGGCCTTATTTTTTAACCACTTTTTACCTGGCTTTAGCAATTTCGTGTCAAACGCTAGGAAATTATTTTTTCTCAAACAAAATTTTCTTCTTTTTATTTACCTGGTTTTTCGCAGTCTGGCAAAAAGATTTAGCAAATGCAAAACAAGACATCTGTCTGTCGGGAAAAAGGGATTTTGAGCATAGGAAATTTTAATCTCGGTACTTCGCATTAAGTGTGTGTAATTTGGCAGCAATCTTCGTTTCAGAAATAAAAACAATCGTAATGGCTTTCATGCGGTCTCTTTGTCGGAGTTCTAGTCCTGTTTCCAGGCTTAATGTATCTTCTGCGTTTCGAACAAGTAAAGCTGACTATCACGAAAAGGTAAAAGAATTGAATTTATTTGGTGTCTTGATTTTGGCTGCCATACCTGTTGCACAACCAAAATTAACACATAATTTAGGTGTTTTATGTCTTGTATACTAATAGTTTTTATTTATTTATTTACATCCAGTTAGTTTTTGCTTTATCATATTTCTGCCGAAAAATTTTGCGACGAATATCAGATATTTTTTAATGGAATTATGTAAATGATGAAGTATGTGAATGATAGATCTTAAATGATGAATTATGTATAAATGAATTGTTTGCTTACTGTGCATTAACAGTTTTTTTTTCAAGCTAACTTTTATGTGTAGATCACAGTCATATAAACATGAATTGCACGTGAGCATTTGAAAGTTTCCATTCCGTCTCCCTGCCATTTTAAAGACTGCGTAATATTATTATTTAATCTTCTGGCTAGAAAAGCCGTACACTTTACTAGGATTTTACCCGAATTTATTTTGCACATAGAATTTAAAACTGTTCTAATTAGAATGAAACAATATAAGTGATTAAAAAAGTATGTGTGTTGGTATACATATTTTAAGGTAAGAAAGTCGAAATTTTCTCTGGAAATGAAACGGCTTTGTAATAATAATAAGAAGTAATCATATTTCGCTAAAATGCCATGATATATTTAAGAACGCATTGGAATAAGCACTATTGGCATTCATCTGCAAAATTACTCTGTTTTAAACTTTAAAGCAGTGGTTCTCAAACTTTTGACTAACGTGTACCATCTAAACAAATATCGAAAAACCTTAATACCACCACTACATTTTACAATAATTATTTTTCAATTTCTCAATAGAAATATTAAAAAGAAATATATTTTGCCATTTGCACAACCTATTGTCTATATGTGTTAAATATACACACATAAAAAATATTAGATTAAAAATTGGTTACCATTTTAATTATCAAAATTTAAGTCATAATACTTTAATTCTAAAATTTAGAGTGAAATTTGGACCTGTTTAACCTGGCATTACTCACGCCGGACTTCCGAGGCCCAATAAAATTGTTAAAGCTGTGTAAACTCTACCCCTTAATACTGAAATGGACCACACCAGGTGTAGCTGAGTTTAAAGTGACCTTTGGTGGAAAGGGCGCATTTCCGGAGTTTTGTTTTATTCTCTTTAGAGAAAAAGCCGTTTTTCAGGTTGCTTAGGTCCGTTGTGAGTAAACGTATTTCTAATTTCAAGTTTGGAGTTTATCGAGTTTTTAGCACAATATGGCTCACAATTTAACATATGATGAAGAAATGGAACGATTACGTACTTTGCTAGGTGAAGTATCGAATGATGACGAATCTATTGAAAATTATGATTTATTGTGTGATTGCAATGAAAGGTTTAGTGAGCATAATACATTGTCTGAAGAAGATGTCGACTCTGATGAAAGGACACTACTGATTCTAATTCAGTTGACTTTTTTATTGGAAAAGGTGGAAAGGCAGTTCGGCAGAAAACAAAATTTTGTCAAAATGTTCAAACATTATCTCGAAATATTATTTCAAAGTTGCCTGGAAATGTTGCAAAGGCAAAAAATGTAACTTCTCTTGAGTCTTGAGTTTATTACTAGATTAGTAGATTAGTTTATTACTATTTTTTTTTAATTCTATACGTATTGTTACGGATTTCATATTATTTGGCTATTTATTTATAATTGTATTTAAAATTGTTTTATTTTTCCATTCAGTGTGGCGTGTGACAAATTGTAAGAAAAAGCTGAGCCAGAAAAGTAAAAATACAAGAGCATGTGCATTTAATATTTAATAAATAAATATCTCATAATTGCTTTTGTAATCCAGAAAAATCGAGAAAGTAAAGAATGATCTCGTGCTAAATCAAAAGCTTATAAAAACTGAATTTAAGCACCTCATCTCAGTTATAGTTGTAGCTGTTAAAGCGAACTGCTGTTTGTTTACTTAATACTGTGATTGATTGTAGCGAATTCGCTGTGAGATTGGATTAACTTTATCTGTTTTGAAGAGTGAATTCTGTTTAATGTTTGAGATATTGTGATATTGTACGAATATCTCTGAAGAAATATTTCGTCATTTTGATTTATTTCTTGTGGAAAGAATAAATTTTTGTTAACTTTTTTAACAACTTGTGCATTCAATCCGGAACAAACCCGTATGCATGCATCAATATATTGAATAAAATTAGAGCTTTAAACATTATCGTAAATTATGTTGTTAGTAAATGCCTAATGTGGTATTTAATGGCCTGCATAAAATAAAAATCTATGAATGGGCTTCGCAGGCCTGGCGCACTTGCATACGTATGGTTAACGCAAGTAACACAGGGTTAAGAGAGATGAATTTCTTTGTCTTGTCTTATTTCACTTAGTTTTAATCGTAAATTAGGATCCGCTTTTAATCTTGTGCTGTATTTATTTTTCAAACATAACATGGCAGAAAATCCTTGTTGACACAAATAGGTTATGCAAAAAGGAAATAAAAATTAAATAGCTTTATTTGAAATGGCTTTAAATTCTTTTTTTTTTTTTTTCAGTTCAGCCAGAAATTTACAAGTATGGTATTTTTTGAAATCATCAGAGTTCTATCACAGGAAATTTCTCTCTCAATTGTTCTTTTCCTTCATGAGATAAACTTTCACATACATTTGAACAAAAGGGATTTCTAATCCAATTTTCTTTTTGATAATCATCAGGAAAATACATGTTGAAATTATTTATTAATGAAAAACAATGATTTTTAATGTTGGATGCTAATTCTTCTTTTATTTTCAGTTAGAAAACTTTCTAAAAGTAGTGAAAAGCTTAAAATGTTATTATCCAGTTCTTTCATTTTTAGCTCGATTTTTTTATAATTACATTTATTTTATCTCTAATAATAATTAAATTACCTCTTTGTCCTTGTAATCCCAAATTTATTTAATTTAATGTTTTAAAAATATCAACTAAATGTGCTAAACGTGCCAACCATAATTTACTAAACATATTTGCAATTCAAATTTTGAATCAGAGGAAAATTTGAATTTCTGGTTGAAGTTCAAAAAGACGATTTAAAACTTTGCCTATGGTAACCACCTTACTTTGGAATTTAGCAAAAGCATTTCATGTTCACCACCCATCTCGTGATCTCGTAGCATGAAATTGTAAATATTCTTGAATTTAAAACCGGGCTTTTAATAAAATTAACAATTTTCACAGCTTGATTCAAAATGATTTTCAGGTTTTCAGAGATTGTTTTGGCTACTAAAGCTTCAGGATGAATGGAACAGTGAGTAAATTTTGTTTCAGGTGCAACTTTCTATGTTTGAGAAAAAACACTGGAATGTTTTGCTTCTTTGGGTATCACCTATTTTCTCTTGCGTATACCAGTCATACCCATACCACTGGCTTTAAAGTATTGGTGGTTCTAATTTTGAAATTTGTGTGAAATGTTGTATTGCCATTGGAGGTAATTTATCAGTAGATTTGAGGCTATGATATGGCTTTGTTGTGGCATGATAGATCGTATGCTGTTTTTATAGTTCTCTGAAACTGAGACAATGGTAGTACACAAATAGACTAATTAAAAAGCAAACTAGAATGTAATGCAGAATTTACGTATAGTTAAAAGTTTTTTCCTGCTTTGTAGTGTTCAAATTTAGTTTTTGAGAATTACTGAAATGATGGAATGCTGTTTAGCCCACTGCTTCAGTGGCAGAATTTTTTCTGTGTGGTAACTTTTGACAATGTTGACAACTGTTATGTTCTGCGGTCAAGGAGCATTTGAAGCCTTGGGGGGGGGTGGATCAGCAAGCTTGTGCTAATGTATAAATAGTATGTTCAAGCAAGCAGTTTGATTTACATTTGATGATATGTTAAAGATTTCATTTGGAGTGTAGGATTAAAATTGTAATTCGGTGAACTTATGTGCATAATCTTGTGTGTTAGCGCAGTTGCAGCCTTGTATTCAAGTTACGAAAAGTTTTATACTTATTATGAAAAAATAAAATTAGAAGAAGTTTTGATTCTTACAAGAAAATTTATTGAGATATTTAATTTCAAAATTTGCAATTTTTGATGTCATTTTCAATTTGTCTTGAGAGGTCATTTAATTATGGTCGAATAATTAGAGGAAATAAGTTTAAATGAAGTGCAGGAAAAAATATGCATAATTTAATAGGCCATACAAGAAAGTCATGTGGTGTCCACATCAGATTTTTTAAATATCTGTAGACATGTCCTTCTATGACCTTGCAGTTCTCCATACTACAGATTTTATGTTAAAATATTTAACTTACATAATTTGAAAGATCTTGCCTCTGTTAAGAAGGCTAAATGATGGTTGTACAATTTGGAAGAAAGGATAAGATGGGTACATTATTTTTTAAGAAAACTTTTAAATGAAATATGAGGCGAACAGTTATCTCTAATCAAGCCAATTTTTGAATCATTCTTTAAAATAGCCAGTTTCAAAATTGCAGAATCTCGAGTATAAATATGTATTTATTTTCCCTGATTACAAAAAGTTTACATACGTTATATTCATGCAGCATTTGCACACATCAGAATTATTAGCCTCACTTTGGAATCATTGATACTAGTTGGGATATTTTCTGTAGAGCTTACCAGGGTCTCATGGGACATATGTTGCTAAAATTTTGTGAATTCTTCTGCAAATTATTCTGTATCAGATGAAGCTTATTGGCCATAAACTGTTAACTGTTGTACTTTATAACATGTGATTTTTAAGTTTGGTTAAACAACCTGTACATTATGTGCACTCAGTTTTTAAATCTAATTACCTCATGAAATATTTTAGTTTGAACCATTTGCATTGGACCTGCCAATAGCATCTCCTTGCTGCAATGCTGTTTCATCCATCCAATAATCACTTAAATAATTATAGTCTCTTTTAAATATATAATAGTCTTAGTCATAATAGTTTCTTTTAATGTAACAAATGATTTTTCTGTTATTCTTTGGAAGTGGAGTGTCAGAAACCAAAAAAATTCAGAAAGTTCCTTTTCCTGTTTTTTTTTTTTTTTTTTTTTTTTTTTTTTTTTTTTTTTTTTTTTTTTTTTTTTTTTTTATGATGCATATTGTTTACTTTACAATAACTGCTTCAAATAAGAGAATTAAGAATAGATTGCAGTTTGCTAACTGAATTTAGGTTCGTAAAAGTCCAGTTCTTTCTTCCTTGCCTATTGCGATGCCAACAAGAGGAAACTAATACAAGCAAGTTCCCACTCCAAACTGATGTTTTAGAATGTTGCTTATTGTTCAAGTCAGATAGGAAAATGCTAACCCACCAAAAGAAAGTGTGGTTGTGGATACAACATGAGAACCACAATAAGGAATATATTATCAATGGCCGTGACATCATTATTCTTCTTTCCTAGACTGTATAAGGAAAAAAAAAAATTTGTTTTCCATGGTTATTTGGAGATTTGGATATCATATTCTTGATATGCCCGGTTTGTACTGTAGTTCAGTTATCCTTTCTAATAATTGATTGAACTCGATGGAAGTTACCTAAGATTAGTAAAAGAATGCAAAATTATTGTAAGAGCTTGTTTTCTTAGAATCTGGAGAAAAGAATGAGAATCCGTTCTTGGGAATGCTTTTAGGAATTCACCTTTGCATTGTTCAAGAGTGGGGCAAAAAAACCTTTTTTGAAATTCATATTGCTTGAGTCGTTGTATGATTCCAAATGGGCTAGAACTAATTGTATTCAAATTTCAGGCCAAAATATTGACATCTTGAGATTCCACACCTTAAGTGAATATCTCTACTGACATTTTAAATGGTTTTATGCTTTTTTCATGAATTGCTTTGTCAAAAATGCCATTATTGATGCGAGAATTTGCTTTTCGCACCAAAATATGCTACTAGATGGCAGAACGGGTTCTAATCTGACTGTTGGTTTTACAGAGTTACCAACTCTTCTGATTCAGCTTGAGACTCCTGATTTCTGACCATAGTTCCACCAACCCGATTTTTAACATATTTCCCCCGACTTTCTTTTATTCTTAAAATGTCTCACAATTTTCATGTAGCTTGGCATAATACTTCATTATTTGCCCCTCAAAAAGTGATTTTGGCTGTCTGGGGGCACTTGTTTATCTCTAGATGCATATAAAAAAAAAACCAAAGTCATTTTATTACCGAGATGTGGAGCATTTCTGCTTTGTGTATGAAAATCCACAACATGTGTCCGAAAACGTCGTGTTCCAGTTCTCCTATAAGAATCAAGTGCCGCTGTATGTCATCTGGAATATATTAACCAATGAGCACAAAGGAAGGTCGAAGTTGTTTATTGCGTTCATCTCGCCAGTGAGCAGCAGAAGTTTCACGTGCTTCTCAGAAACAGTTTAAGAGGCTGCAATCTTTTGTCTTAGTTATGTCTAAGAAAAGGGTAAAATACTCATGTACTCTTCAAAAATCATGCACAGGTGTCTTTCCTGCTATTTATTTCATGAAGGAAATGTAATATTGCAATGTCTATCATTTGTCATTGCAATTTTTCGATTTCACAGTGTGGAAGGGCTGATGCTTTTAAACAAGGATAACGCGAGTTGTACTGGAAAAAAATTTTTCTGTAGAAACAAAAGAACAAAAAGTTGTTAATGCAAAAGTACCTGTTTTTACCTTATTACTGGAGCACAACTTGACATTGAATGCATCGGATCATGCTGCAGCCTTTTTAGAAAAATGTTTCCCGTCGGTAAAATCACTAAGAAATACTGAAGTGCAAGCATAAAAAATGGCTGCAATTGTAGAAGAAATAGGTTCAAGAAATTGGTATGAAAAATAAATCTTCAGTTATTGATTGCATTAAAACTGTTCCATTCTGCCTCTGTACGAATGGAAGCAATAATACCAGTGCAAAACAGTATCCAATTGTTGTTCCTTTTTTCTAATCCAGAGTCTTCATAAATTGAGTGTAGTTTACTTTCTGTCCCTACTTTTAAAGAGATTCACCAGATTTAATAATAGCACAGCAGATTCTTAAAACTTTAAAAGAAAGTGCAATTCTTCTTGCAATTTCTTAGCACATAGTGCTGTACCAGGAATTTTAAGCTTGAAGATTGATGTTATAGGCATCTTAAAAAAAGAAAATTAATATTTGCAAATTATGAAATGCACCTGTCACCTGTTAAATTTAGCAGTGAAAAAGATAGCTTCTCTCTGCTAAATTAAACTGTAAAGGAATTAGCTTCTTACTGCTAAATTTAATAGGTGACAGGTGCATTTAATAATTTCCAAATAGAATAATTTGCAAATAAGTGTGGCTGAATACATTATTGATATTTATGATTATCTTGGAAAGATTGTTAAAAGGAAAGAGAAATTGAAACAATTCCAACAGCTGCATAATACTGAAATATGTATGTATACGCTGGTTATCACAAAAGAAATGTTTAGCTGGAATCATCGGCCTCTTCTTACATTTTTAAAGGAAGAAGTAAATGCTTTTAGAGTAAAGGTAAAAAGCTCTATTGAAAGTTATAAAATATCTAAAGTAACTGGAGATGTAGTTATTGCTTCCATTGTTAAACATAGGTGTGAGAAAAATTAAGTAATTTCTACACCTGCTAGCAATTTAATTGGCAATTCTTAAAATAATACCACAAAATGTAAACATAAAGCTCTCTCAAAATAAAAATATTGCTTGACAAGGGGAACATTTTTCGATTATTGTAAGTTTATTTTGTGAAGAGCGGATAATTATATTTTTGGTCTTCAGACCTTAACAAAGCTTTTTCGTTTTTTGTACGCTCCATTTTGCCATCATCCGATGGTCTTAACACAATTCCATGGTGTAGAATTACATTACTTCATGTTTTCAACCAATGATTAGTGATCTGGTTAAAGTATTTAATGATTAGGGAAACTGATTAGAGTCTGTTCTTATTATTAGAAGGTACAAGTAATAAAACAATGTTTTTTTTAATGTAAGTATTTCTGCATTGTTTGCATTTAAGAAATAACAACTTTCAGATATTAATTAGCTACCATTTAAAGTTAATTCATTATTAAAAATATATTTTCTTTCTACATATTTTTATTATTAAAAAAATCTTTTTGTCATTGAGAAAATTTTCCTGATTTTTAAAAAAAAATCTCCTGGTTTTTGAGTGTTATAGGTTGGCAAGTAAGATTCTATCTTAGGGTAAGCAATCACGTGGCTTCCATGATCTTTCAGTGACTTTTTATTGTTAATTAGATGGTTGTTGTGTTTTGCAATCCTGCATTACCAGTCATTGTGTATGGTGAACTAAGATGGCACCAACTAGAATTGCATTTTTTAAAATCATTTTTGGTCATAAACTACATTGCTTTGTATGCTTGTTTCACACCAATGAACTGCTTCTTTATCATCTTATCCAGAAGATTCATCGAAATACATCTGTACCACAACAGTTTTTTGGAACAATAGGAAAATCCATCAAAGCATGTGAAACCCTTCCCATGACAAGTTATGACCCTATTCCAGTTGATCTATCCAAAACGGACAAAAATATCTTGGTACTGACCAAAAATACCTGCTTGATATTTCTAAGGCAGTGTCCTCGAGGCAGTGCTCTTCAAACCTAGCAAACAGGAGTCCTCGGAAAATGGGCAACTTTAGATGGCTCACTTCAGCCAACAGAATTCATCTTAATGTATCAACCAGCAAACCAACAGACAACTTGAAGCTACAAACCGAGTACGCTATAAATATTTATATGCCATCCTGGTTTGAAATAAAGAAAATCCCACGAGCAACACATGGAGCACGTCACGTTTACGGAATGATCAAGAAAAGTTTGTTCTTGCCAGGAAATTAACATTTTAAGGCAGTCGTTCACAAAATTATTCAGAGGAACTGTTATTTTACCCTCTCTGAAAACATCCTGTTGGCGGTGCTGGAAGATGAACAAGCACGTATTTGTGAACTTGGCATGAGAAAAATACTCAAAGCAAGAGAAAGTGACTGGAAAGGGAAAATACGACAATTTGTGCTTCCTAAGTTGAATTACAAAGCAAAAGAGCATTTTGAGATGATTCACTGGGACCACCTCTGAATCACCGGCTACTTTGAACCTTAGCAATGAAGACATAAGATTGATTAGAAGCGGTTCTCAGTTTGAAATAGGAAAGCTCCCTTGCCATTCTCAAGTAATAGAGAGACATGCGAGATAGGTGACAGAAGCATCATTGGCAGCATGTATTGCAGAAGGTAGGGATGGATCTATATTCAGACGAATCAAGTTCTGGAACAATCTTAACAAAAGTTTGACACCAAGATGAATTTCTTCGGTTCTCTTGTGGAACCAGAAAAGGACGAGTGATTAAGCTGAAACTTTTTACTGGCACTTTTTTAACAGTTACAACCAAAAAAAAAAAAGCACTAAAAATATTGTTAAAGATAGTTTGATGTTTTCATTAACGTTAACATTGCTTTTTATATTTACCTCATGTGGAACATGAAGATGGCGAGTAATTGAGCTGCAGTTTTTTTGCTGTATTGTTTCATCAAGCAGAACCATTTGTTTGGTCAGGCTATAGTAAAATTTGACCATTTCCTCCCTTTTTTACTCCACCCTATTGCTCATGTCACTGTCATTTTGCAACCCCTTTTTGCATTTCTTAGAACTGTATTTATCCTTTTAGATTTCATACTTTCTCTTTGGATTAAATATGCTGTATAAAGAATCAGCTCTTTTTAAAAAATTTTTTCCATAGTCTTTTGTTTAAAAACAGCCATTTTGTAAGAATGTTTTCCTTATCGTCTGTCAGGAATATCAGTCGTTAGAGGCTGTAGTAAACTAATGTTCTAGTTTTAAAGTCTTAACAATTTTTTAAGAATTCGTTTTTTTCATTGCTGCTGTAAGTTTGCAGCTCACTTGTCACTTCAAATTTCTTAGAATTCTGACCTGTATCTTCCGAGTTCTGTACTTTCTCTTTGGAGTAAATGTATCACAGACATTTATTTATATGATCTTTTTTATTTTTTGTCAGATTGAACAATCTCTTAGAAAAATTTAATTCAGCTTTTTTACGTGTACGCTATAGAAGTATTCATCATTGATAAGTGAAAAACGATATATGATTTCAAAAGCATTTGAGATTAGGTCCATTTATTGAAACCTTCAGAGCCTTTCTAAATCAGAAATGTTATTGTGCCTTAAAAGTTCAAAAGCAAAAACTGATTGAAAATTCTAAAATACGAAACAAATATGAAGGTAAAACCATTTTTTTTTAATATACAAATGAATTTATCTATACTTAAAATGATATTAACTTCTTATAATTTAGGCAAGGTTTGCACAGTCCTTAGGGTTTTTAGTGTTTGGACCTTAAAAGTCCTTAATTTCTACAGGCCAAGGGGGGGGAGAATTGTTGTTTTCGTGTTTCATTCTTCCAAGCATTCTGAACCATTACACATGATAGATGCACATTTTCTTTTTTCAAATGTACTTTCATGAAGTTTCGGA
>KK116685.1:188525-210519 GCA_000611955.2 Stegodyphus mimosarum | reverse complement strand
CGGTTTTTATTATCTTATAGTTCTGAAAATAAATTCATACAGGGAAAATTAATTAAGTAAAAATATAAATAAATTGTTAGATTTAATTTATATAGTAATATAAATAAATTATAAGGCACAGCTATACATCAGACTGGAACACAGAACTGAGAAAGTTGCAGGCAGGGTGGAAAAAGAGTTCAGAATTCAAATTCACCAATCCAAAAGTATAGTCACACTACTACCTTTACCTCCATTCTATTGTCAAACTGATACAGTCTATTCAAATACACTAATATGTACTGTCGGGACCGAATTCAGAAATGTATGTATGTATGCTTGTATATGTTCGTATATGTAAGAAAGTCTAATTATAATAAACCTTTTAAACATGTGTAATTTTTAAAACTGCAGATTAAAGTAGACGATAATGGGAAAATAACCGATGCAAAGTTTAAGACTTTTGGTTGTGGCTCTGCTATAGCATCCAGTTCTCTTGCTACTGAATGGGTGAAAGGAAAATCTGTAAGTATAAAATATTAATTTCTTTTTACTCTCTTCTTTTTATTTATTTTCAGTATTATGAGTGTATTAAATTATTTTTTATAAAATTGGTTTGTTGAAGAAAAATTTGTATGTATAAGGTGTGCCCTTAAAGTAACCAGACAATATAAAATACCAAATGATAAAATAAAAAAGTAGAAGAATAAATGAACGTTTAGAAAGTGTGACATTTCAAATCTCGTTAAAGTTAGTTTAAACTGGTTATTTTGTCATTTACATATCAAATGCTAGAGTCATTTTTATTTACTGAGAAGACATCGTATGAGAAAATTTGCTTCAAGATTGAACAATGTTGTAATTATAAATTTTGTTACAAATTAAGTAAGTCTGCTACTGAAACTTCAGAGATGATTTGGATGATATATGGTGATGTGTCATTATCAAGAAGAAAGTGTATGACTGGTACAACTTCTTTAAATGTGAGTACAAAAGCATGCAAGATGAACCAAATGATAAGTCACCCTTCAGCTTCAAAAAATGAGGAGAGAATTCATTTTGTGTTAAGAGCTGGAAGACATGTAATAACTAAGCAACTTTCAGATATGCTTTCGATAGCAAGAAAGCTGTAGGTTAATTTTAATTGAAAATCTGAAAATGAGGAAAGTTTGTGTTTGATTTGACAGAATAGCAAAAAGAAGATAGAAAAGTTTGCTGTGATGATTTTAGAACTGTTGAAAGACATTCTGTGATGATTTTATAACTGTTGAAAGACATTCTGTGACGATTTTATAACTGTTGTAAGACGGCAATAATAATGCCTAGATGAGACCTGGTGTTTCTAATATGACTCAGGAAAAAAAAAAAAAAAAAGAAAGTGCATGGTGAAAGGACTGTCTTCTCCCAAAAAGAAGCATGGATCTCAAAATTAAAGACTAAGGTGATACTGACTGCATTTTTTCATTATGAAGGGCTAAATCATGGGGAATTTATCTCTGAAAATCAATTAATTTTTACAAAGAGGTGCTTTTTTGATGGAAAGACAGGATAAGGCAAGTTAGATCTTTTTGATTCTGGAAAATAGTTTCTTTTACAAGATAATGCTAGATTCCATACAGCATCGTCTGTACAACAATATCTTACTAAGCATTCAATTGCAGTGATAAATCACCTACCATATTCTCCCAACTTATCGCCGGCTGATTTGTCCCTTTTTCTGAAGATTTAGGTGTCCATGAAAGTAGAGAGATTTGAAAATATCACAGATATTAAATAACTCTAACGTCTCTGTTGTTGTGACTTATCTCATTTGTCTGAGAGTAACATCAGAACAAACCCTCAAAATTCATAGCAAGGAGTGCAAGATTGTGCTTGTCGTTGGCTAACTGCCTGTTGTTGTATTCTAATGTCTGTAAACAGTGAATTGATGAGTTGAAGAAATGTTTAAAAAATTGTATAGAATGTCTTGCTGATTATTTTGCAGGTGATAAATTTTGAAGTTTAGTAATGTTTCCCTTATTTACAAGAAATTGTGCAGTTACTTTGTGGGCACACTGTATCCACAAAAGTTCACAAATTGGTTGTACGTCCAATTACAAAATGTTTTAAATATTCATATCTTGACATTGTAAAATTTATAGTTATCAGTTTTGTCACAATTATGAAATTTAATATTTTATAAGTTCCTGTAGACCCTATACTTATATTTAGAAAAATTTTGTACTTGTAAAAAGTAAACAAAAAGTGTGACTCCTGTACAAAAAAAATTGACTGAGATATTTGATATTAAAATTGGAGATCATATTCAGGGTCCATACACAAATTAAAAGGCAAAATGTTTGCATTTGTATGTAATAAAAATAAAATATTATTTAGAAAAAAGCTTTTGCCTTTTCTATGCAGATTATTGTAAAATTATTGATAAATATACATTTATCGATTTTAAAATTAGCGATCAAGTTTTTTGGAATGGGGATCTTGTTCACAAAATATTGTGTTGTATTATTCTCAACTCATAGTATTATTTGCATTAATTAAAAAAATTGCGCATTAAGGAATTCTTTTATGATTAAAATTCTAAAGTAATAAAACTTCATGTCTTTTTAAACTTTTAAAATTTATAAATTACTTGTGTGAAAATTCTTTTGGCGTACCTTTTGACTAAATTTAATGGTTAGCATGATGTGGAAAGTGTTACATTTTCCCTCATATAAAGTCTTTTTGAAATGCATTAAATATTTAATTCAAGCTCTTTAGTAAAATTTAGTTTGTTTCTACATTTTTATGCTATTTAACCACAAGGGATCAAGATTTTAGAGACAGCATATGTATTTAATTACATTAAGTCAAGTAGCTGGCTCTAATTTTGCTTTTAAGAAATGAATTATCCAATTACAGCAGCTTGAAAAGTTCCCTAGACAAACATAGTACTATAAGAAGAAAAAAAAAATGCAAAATAACTTGTAATAAAAACAAAAGTAAATGAATGAAATAAAAGCTTTTATGCTATATCCACTTACATAATTAATTCTATTTATTAAAAGTGTCCCTCTCTCTTTCATGGAATTTTTATTCCTTATGATGATTAATTGATGCTTTGAATTTTACCATATTTAGCATAAAATTTTCTTAATGGATAGCATTAGTTTAAATAGCTTTTCCTCAGTTAACCGATACAGTTAGAAAGGTATGTTTCTTTCTTCATGTGAAATGCTAAAATGCAAGAATGTTAGAATTTTTATGTTGTGTTAGAGTGTTTTTAACATCTGAAGCCGAGTTTTTCACTGGGCTAAAGATTTGTGTTGTAGTAGAATAAGAATTTTTGCCAGTTAGTGAAATATAAAATCAGTGCTTCATTGTTAAAACATCTACTACAGTTAGTCATCAGTATTGACTAGCTTAATCACCCAATCTGTAATGTGCAGTTTTCAGTATCATCAAAGATATACATGATGGCCAATTTTAATGAGGGAGCAAAATTTTCATCATTGTTCCACAAGGCCGGCACCAGAGGTAGTAGAGTACAGCCAGTGCAGTCGTGCACCGGGTGGCAGAATTTAGGACAGCATATTTTTATAATCTAGGGAGGTACTGTTTAGCAGAATATAGAAATTGCAAAGATTGCATCTGCTGGCAGAAAGTATAGTTCCAGCCCTCGCATACCATATTATAAAAGTGCACTGTGCATTTTATAACAAGTGAATCATATCAAAAAACAGTCTTTAATTCTTCTGACATAAGTAACATATTATTACATGTCATATTAGCATTTGTGTAATTGATAGATATGATTAATAGATTTGTGTAAATGAAAGATATTTTCAGTGCCACTTAATTAAACTAAGGAATCTTTAAAATGAAACTAAGAAGTTGATCTGAGGGGAAATCATACGCCATTTACCATAATGACAAAGCCTTGCCTATATATTTTTTCACCTGAGGCAAAGCAGTAAATGTGTGCCCCTGTATACAATGCAAGATTATTTATTTACCTATTTGTGGGAGTGTGGGAGAAAAATAAATAATACTAAATGATGTTTGAAAACATAACATTATACAAACACGTGCAATATATATACATATGTATTATTTCAGATATATACATATAATCATACATATAGAACAAATTAAGTAAATTAAGTAACTATTTTGAGTGAAAATACAATCTTACAGTAATATTTAATTATAACTTTGTGTATTCCACAAAGTGAAACATACATAATGATTGACAGTTTTGAAATGGAAAACATTAAAAATGACAGATAATATTAAGTAGTATAAATAAAAAAAATCTGCTAAAGAATTTATGGCATAAACGTTTCAAGCATATTTATAATTTGATTTCTCTTGCTTTTAAAGAAGCAAAATCATCAATAATTTTTTCAAAATCTTTTTGATTACTTAACTAGTGTTCTATAGAAAGAATGGTTGTGTTTGAAAGTTTTTCTCTGCCTTGTGAAGATCTCATATAGTTGTTTATTATTTTAAATTTGCTAAGCTTCTTTCATCAGTAGCTACAGTAACTGGTAACATTAAATTCTTAACGCTGCTTCCAAATTCGGATAAGACTGAACTAAATTATAATCGTCAATTATTTCTAACAGTTCTAAGTTTGTAGCTGCTTTTGTGTCTGGAATTATTGAAATAGCACGGTTTTTAAAACTAGACATTTCTGACTGAATTTCTTAAGCATTCATAGCATTTGCATATTTAAATGCTAAGTTATAAGCCGCTGCCTTTAAATTACTTAAATCTAATGACACTAATTGTTCACCAGTTAGAAACTGAAAATCAGAAGAGATTTCCTTTAACTTTTCGTATCACCATTTCAATTGTGAAATTAAAACGTCAGACACTTCTTTAATTCCTATAAAATTATATTTTTCTGAAAATCTACAATTTACATATATCAATTGATTCCTCACAATTTGACTTATTAACTTTTTGATTTCGTTTCTCTTCAAATTCTGATGATATATTCATCTAAAAGCTGAAAGCTTCATGTCTAAAGCTGAAGTTTTCCATTTTTCAAAAATGCATTGAGAAGTATTTTCTCTCATTTCCTATAATGAAAGACATAGTCCCTCTATTAGGCATGCAGCTTTATGGACAGTTATAGTTTTTGACTTGAAAAACGTTTATCTTACCTCATATCAGTACATCCCAGTTGACAAAGAATGTACCAATTTGTTTAATCCTTCAGCATCTGCTTCAGAAATAACTTTAAATGAAACAATTCGTACAATTCCCCAATTTCCCACAACATGAATGTGAATATAATCCAAAAACTTCGATTCATGAGCCTCGTTTATTGCAAAATTTTATATATATACACACACACACACACACACCAAAAAAAAAAGTGTGCAATAACTAATAATATGGTACATTTCATTTTCAACCACCCTTGTCTATTCTTTAGACGTTATTCCAGAAGGTGTTTATGAAATTGCAAAACTTGGCAGTTATGTCCTAGTCTATATTCAGTTAATGGTGGTTTATAAGTTTGTTATGACTAAGTAAAGAGCTTAATTCAAACTAATGAGGGACAGCAACCAACAAACAACAACTAATGTCTCTAGCATAATATTTTTGATGAAAGTTTAGTTTATACAGTTCATTACACAAAGTATAATTAGTTCCTTAAAAGTACTTTCAATAAGAAACTTTAATGTTAGAAAATATTATATACACTACTGTGAAAGCTCATGTCTTTTGAGAATAAATTAATGCTAATAGTTTTTCTTTTTTTTAGCTGGATTGTTTATAACACAAAATTCTTTTAATATTCACTGATGTATTCCGAAATTAAAAGTTAAAAATCATAAGTTTTAAAAACAAATTTCTGAATTTTTGATCGAATAGGTGTCTCTTCTCTTTGTTTACCTGAGGCAAGTGCCTCACCCTTGTCCCAGCGCTGCATAATGATATGATTTATTTATTATCAGCTAAGTTACCACTGCATTTACATCCGCAGTAACTAAAGTGATTGATATTTAGTCACTCTAAAAGTTAACATTGTGCTACTGAAACTAATAGTTTCAGATAAGACATACTGAAATATGGGACGATATCAAACTATGAAGTATGCCAAGCTATCAAACTGAACTTGTATCATGCTTTAAGACAGTTTTTTTTTGTGTGTGCATGTGTTACTATGGAATGAAAAAAATTATGTGTAATAATTCTGCAAATCATTTTTTGCTTCAAAATCATTGATATTACTGGTACCTGGAGTCTTTAATTATAAACTTCAAATGTCCGTTTTGATTCATAGATTTTGGTGTTAAAAATTCCATAGAATAATGAATATTTATCTTTTATCTAATATTTTGTACTCTTTTGGCAAATTTCACACTTGCAGAGATGCTAACTCTCCAGATTTCTGACCTTTCTCCCACCAACCCGATTTACCATATATTTCTCCTAGCTTTCTCTTATTCTTGAAATTTCTCACCCTTTTTACATAACTTGGCTAAATACTTTGTTATTTGCATCCCCAAAAAAGTGATTTGGGGTGTTTATCAGTGAGAAATTATGGCATGTTTCTGCTTTATGAGTGAGAAATTATAACACATTTCTGCTTTGTGAGTGAGAACACGTGTCCAAAAACATCATGTTCCATTTCTCCAGTGAGCGTCGAGTGCCATTGCATGTCATCTGGCACATATTAGACAATGAGTACAAAGCAAGATCGAGGTTGTTATTTCGTTCATCTTGTCGCCAACCTGTATGAACGTACATGCTTTCGAAAAATAGTCTAAGAAATTACGCTATTTCTTATTAGTTATGTCTGCAAAAAAGGTAAAATACTAAGGTACTTTTCAAAAATCATACACAGATGACTTTTCTTCTGGTATTTCCTCAAGGAAATGTAATGCATTTGTGATGTGTACTGTTTGTCATTGAGATTTTTCGATTTTGCATGGTGGAAGGGCCGATGTTCTCAAACATATTCGTACACAAAAACACAAGGACAACATGAGTTCTATTGAAAAAAACGAAAAGTTACTTTTTTCAATGGAAACAAAGGACCCAAAAGTTATTAATGCAGAATGTACTGTTTACATTTAAGAATTAGTAACTGAACTTTCAAATATTAATTAGTAATAATTTGAAGTTAATTCATTATTAAAAAATATATTTTTATCATTCAAAAACGTTTTGTCATTGAAAATAAATCTCCTGATTTCTAAAAAATTCTCCCAGTTTTTGGGTGTCGTAGGTTGGCAAGTATGCAGTTGTATTTAATGCTTCAACAGATTCATGCCAAATGATCTTGGTTGAATCTTCATCTGTTTTTACTACCTGCAGATTCAACATACTTTGAATTATGATGTCATCAATTAACTCTTCTATAATTGATTCATTTTTATCACTGGCAGTCCATTTAAGAATTTCGTGTTTTGCAAGCATGATGGATTGTTTGAAGGAAGACTTTCAGCTGTTTTCAGTAACTCAGAATGGTTTTTCATTGGATCATCAATAATTTCACCTTCTTTGATAGTTTTGCTTAATGGTATTTGACTACAGTTTTCACCAAGCTTTTAAAAAATGAATGTCTGTATTTAAAATAAAGTTCTGAATAGCATTTTAATATGCGTGTTGGAATAGTATTATCTAGTTTCTGGGGACTTATTAAAGTGACATGAATCTATTTTACTGCCTTATCAATATTTTTATCAAGTTTTAAAAATATTCCAAGTAAATAAAGGTAAAGAAAGCAAACGATACATAAAAAAAATGAATTTTTGAACCAAAAAACCATACTGAAAATGACAAAAAGGAATGTGGAGTAACTGGCTGTTCTGAGAATTGTCAGAGGAAATGTTACTAGTGTCATCTTATGTCAAGAATGTCAGTGAAAGGGATGCCAGATTATTGAGTGTTGTATATGCCAGACTATTGAATGCTGGACTATTCAGTAGTTTGGCTTACACAACTTTTAATCAGACCTTTACTGTAACATGTAAAAAAAAAAAAAAAAATCACGAAGTTATATTGCATTTTAAATACAATTAATATTGCTCATTTAACAAACAATTTCCTTCATCAAATATCTGTAATTATATTTTCTTGTTATCAAAAAGTGTTACTAATTTGCTTAATCAGAAATAAAATATTATTTGAACAATAAAGAAAACATGTAGCATTAATATTAAGAAGCATTACAAATTTACATGGGGAATGCACAAAATCTTTGTATTATTTTTGCTTTAATCTCCATGTAGATCAATTTTAATATATTTTAATTTTGTTATCATTTTTATGTAACATTAAACTATAGTCATTTGTCTTTAAGGTTGATGAAGCCCTTAAAATAAAAAATAAGGATATAGCTAAAGAACTTTGCTTACCTCCAGTAAAGCTGCATTGTTCAAGTAAGCAATTTTTCAGATTTTCTCTGCATTGTTAGATTGTTTATGTTCTATGTGTAATTTTTCTTACTTCATACTGTTTAAATAGTATTTGACATAGTAATAATTAATAGCATTAAAGATTATAAAATTATGTTTAGGATATAAATAAATAATTTGTGTCAGATAGTCCCTGAATTCTTGTACTGATTCTGTAATGAAATAGTCATATCCTGTACCTGTTTGGTTTTTAACATTTTAATTATTTGCTCACATTTCTTTTTATTAATGTTTCAGCATATATATATTGTTTTGTATTTAATGATAAGAAATTAATTTGCATGTACTTATTACAAACTGCTGGCCTTTTAAAACTGGTATGCAGTGAAGAAATTGCATTATAAAACTTGAAAATTTGCATAAATGGTACTGCATATTGGGATATGGAAATGAATAGCATTTCATGGCAGTCACTTATTACAGGCAAGAATGACACTTAATTGGCATAAAAAAGGCAGATTGAAATGCCAGTTTTAATTTGAAATTGGTTTTACTTATTTTTTGCATTGAAGGTTGTATTTCACCAGGTGTTAGTAGAAGGAACTTGTACCAGTACATCTCAAGAATTCGATCGTTGGAAAATAATGGCTGAGACTTCAAATTATTATAGTTCACAACTGTTGTTCGCATTCTTTGAGATGTAATAACTTCCAGGAACAATTTTTAAACCATGAGTGTAGGAGGTTCACTCAGAGTGACTTGCAAGTTCTCAATGATCCCCCAATCAGACATCTCATTCATACTGTTGCGTGCGTACGGGTTTGTTATGGATTAAATGCACAAGTTTAAAAGGAAAATTAACGAAATTTATTCTTTTCGCAAGAAATGAAACAAAATGTTGAAATATTTCCTCAGAGATATTTGTACAATATTGCAAACGTTAAACAGAACTTATTTCAAAACAGAGAAACTAATTCGATCTCACAGCGAATTCTTTACAATCAATAATAGCATTAAGTAAACAAACAGTTTGGTTAAAACAGCAGCAACTGAACTCAGGTGTTTTAATTCGGGTTTTATAAGCTTTTTAATTATTCACGAGAACATTGTGGAAAAATCTTTTTATATATTTTCTTGATTTTTCTGGATGTCAATAGCAATTACAAGATATTTATTTGTTAAATATTAAATGCATGAGCTCTTGTATTTTTGCTCTTCTGACGTAGCTTTGTCTTCAAATTTGTCTGCATTGCACAAGAAAATAAAATGTGTTCCCAAGGACTGCACGTCCCCGGCAGTACAATCCCTGGACAGGACAAAACTTATAACTAAGGCATCAATGCAATAATCAACATTACAATAACAAAATAAACAATAATTGCAGTAAGTAACTTTCAGCAAATCAAATACTATCAAACATCAGATACAAATCAAATACTATCAGATACAAAATACAAATCAAATACTAAGTGCAAATCAAATACTATCAAATCCTAAATACAAAAAGGACCATGGTCTTATAATATTTACAATTATATACACTATGTACTATGGCCATAGTAAGGAACTAACCCACCGTAATAAACGATTTTAGGTTTAAGAGTTCAATGACTTATGGATCCGAACCACGATGCCATTCAGCCTGTGTAGGACTGTGTACGGAACATTCCAAGGTGACTGTAGTTGTGGACAGAGTCCTTTGCGTTGATTCAGATTCCACAACCACACCTTGTCTCCTTCATTGAAACGATGGCCAGTAGCTCTTGTGTCATAGCAGGTCTTCATCTTCTCCATCGCCAAGTTGACTCGCTCTCATGGAGAATGGTGCATCACTTCAAACTGCGCCTGGACATCTTGGACGTATTCCTCAGGCGATGAAGGTGCATTGGCAGGGTGGCCAAACGAGATCACAAGGCAGACGAAGATCATGAGCGAGAG
This sequence comes from Stegodyphus mimosarum, assembly GCA_000611955.2. Taxonomy (NCBI): domain Eukaryota; kingdom Metazoa; phylum Arthropoda; class Arachnida; order Araneae; family Eresidae; genus Stegodyphus; species Stegodyphus mimosarum. The sequence goes on along the minus strand of KK116685.1, from coordinate 200,245 downwards.
CATCTGAGAGGGAGAATTGCTGGTAACCTCGGGGTTCTCTTCGACCCTAGTATGATTTTGGGAGCTTTCGGAGCAGGTCTTTCAGAAAACACGTCAGTGTTTCGAGATGAGGATCCCTTTTGCTGATGAATAGTTATCTTCTCCAATTCTGAAAGCAGTTTATTGTTTTTGAAGTCCAAGGAAAAATTGTATTTCCTTAAAAAGTTGAATCCAAGTATGCAAGGATCTGTAATATCTGCCACATATGGCATGTGATGGTAGGCGGCACTTCCAAGCGGGATGTTCACAATTATTCCCATCTACACTGTTATCATAAATTAAGGAAAAATCGCAAAAATCACGATTACTGAAATGGAGAATTGCTGGTAGTCTCGGGATTATGAAACTTACTTACAATATACAACACGTAGGAAGGTATCAAATAACATAAAAAGAAATTACCAAACAATTATGGTAGTATAGAAATTAGCTATAAAATGGACAAATCGAAGGTGTCAGTTTGCTATAGGAAAAGTACCTCCAGTATGGAATATAATCGCCTCTAGAAACAATACAGCACATAACAGTGATGTGTGATGCTTTGAATTATGCGGCCCATCAGTTCCATAGGAAGTGAGAGCCATTGCTCTTACAAAGCAGTTGCAAGCGTGGCAAGGATCTGAGGGGGCGGATTGAGAGCAACTAGAAGTCTCGCTAAAGCATCTCAAACATGCTCGATAGGATTCAAGTCCAGGAATCGATCTGGCCACTCCACGCCCATAATTGTTTTCTGTTGAAGATAATCATCTATGATGCGAGCCCTACGATTCTGGTCTTACGCTGTCGTCCTGTAACACGAAAGCATCACCTATTGTCCCAGCATATGGGCGCACATAAGCATCAAGGATGTCATGTATATAAACCTGAGCATTCACGGTTTCTTTTGGAAAGACATAGAGGTCTATACGTTCACCCGAAGAGATTCACCCCAAACACAAACACTGCCTCTTCTGTATGCATCTCTTTCACAGATGTTTGACGGATGATAACAGGTTCCAGGTTCTCTCCGTATCAAATAACGCCTACTGTCAATTTCTAGAGTAAAGCTGGACTCATCCGTAAAGAGATCAGCCCTCCATTAATCACACGTCCAGTGGACATGTTGTCGTGCCCACTGCAAACGGTTCCTCCTGCAAAGGGCTGGTCATCTCACATACAGACCACCTTCATGAAGCCTTCTACGCACAATTGACGTTGACACCAACCTTCTGGTGGCTTAGCAAGGGAGGATCTGAGAAGAGTCAGAGTAGTGGTTCTGTTCAAACATAATGTCAAATATCGGACATCGGCGCTCGTCGACTTTGTCCTGCCTCTAGTCTCCCATTTGCTCTCCATCATAGTTCTGCAGGCAAATGATGCCTGGAGGTCATTGTTACAAATTGGCTATCTCAGATTTCTGATGTCACTTTTACAATGAAATATGTGCGCGTGCTCTCAAACATGAACTTTTTTATGCTCCTCGCAGATGATGCATTCCAAATGCAGTGCCACTAATTTGCATAATGCAGTTTTACTCAGGTACTCTTACTTGGCAACACATTCAAATTTTACACAGTTTGACTTATTTTTGAGGGAGTTATCACTATTTTTGTGATTTTTTTCTTAATTTACGATAACTAGTGTATGTCGATCTTCTCGCCAGGTGCAGTCTGGAGGGTAACACAGGATGGCATCCAAATGATTTGATCTTTAAATTGATGAGCTAAATCCTTCTGAATGATGGTGATATTAGCTCCTGTATCAATGATCATATTGCAAGGAGCACCATCGATGTGCCCATTGATAGATAGTTCATTACTATTGCCACTCACTACCAAAATCTTGAGGTGAAATAGGGTTTTTCACTATCGTTCAATCTGCCCTCCGTGTTATGGCCATTAATTTGATTTCAGCGTTGCTGCTTGGAAATGATCTTATTTTTCATGGTCTGGAGTGTTCTGCAGTTCCTTCACATGTGGCCTTCAGCTCCACAATTTCAGCACTTTGATTTCTTGTCACTCCTTTTCCATCTCATAGCATTTAATTGTCTGTTTATATCATCCATCTTATTGTCTGGAGTGTTCGACAGTTCCCTCGTATGTGCCCTAAAGCACCGCAGTTCGAGCACTTTATGGTCGGTTTCTTATCACCAATATATGGTCTCAAGGCATTAACTTGTTTGGATAAGTCATCTGAGTGCACTAGTTCGTGGACTTGCACAGCTCTAATTGGGTGGCGATCTCTACGAGTTGCTTGCTGGGCTGCTTCGAATTTCATGGTATACACTTGAGTTCTTTTTGTATCCTTGACATCCACCTTTCACGGAGCTTTCTGTATTTCAGGATCCCGGATGCCATTGATAAAGTACTGTAGGGACAGGATTTCCGTTGTTTTTTTCGGCCACTCCATAAAGGGAAGGTGAAACAGCCTTTCAACATCCGTAGCGAGCTCCTAGAGTGTTTTTGTGGGCTTCTGTTGACGGAATTTTAATTGAAGCCTGCTGTAGTCTTTCAAACATTTCTCCCTGAAGCGCAGCTCCAGTGTGCCAGACAGAGCTTCAAAATCTAGCCTTTGGTTTTCGGCAAGAGTCTGCAGGATATCCGCTGCATCTGCTGTTAGAGAAGCGACGAGGTGACATGAATAGCTTGGGAATCCCATCCGATTGCTTCTGCCACTATTGAGAAGTGTGTCTTATTTACTTGCCAAGAGGTTTTTTCATTGTATGTGGATAACTTCAGAGAGGGAGGGAGCAGCAGGCAGGTGTAAAAATTTAAAACCATCACTATTGCTCCCTGCTGTCACTATGAATTTCTTTAAATTATCAACTTCTTTGGCGACCAAATGTGTCCAACTTTATTTTCAACAGATCAATTCTGCCTTCCATAGCTTCAAATTTGTTTTCTATTACATAGGTAATTTCTTTTTTTAATTTCCTCTTGATGTGCTTCAATCTTTTCTTGAACAGCCTTCATTTCATCTTTAACAGATCCCTGAATAGCCTTTCATCTTTAAGAGATTCCTGAAGAGCCTTAATTTCATCTTCAACAGATGCTTGACCTGCTTCCTAAATACACCAAAAGCTACCATCAGCTGTCTTAGCTGTTCTTTCATCGCTCGTGTAATTAGTATTCAAATCCCGCTCTTCTGACACCAAAAAGTTTCGTGTGCATATGGGTTCATTATGGATTGAATGCACAAGTCGTAAAAAAAAGTTAATGAAATAAATTTTTTTCACAAGAAATAAAACAAAATGTTGAAATATTTCCTCAGAGATATTCGTACAATATCATGGTATCAAAGGCGTTAAACAGAACTCAATTCAAAACAGAGAAACTAATTCTATCTCACAGCGAATTTGCTACAATCAGTCACAGCATTAAGTAAGCAAACAGTTCGCTTAAAACAACAGCAACTGAGCTGAGGTGTTTTAATTCGGCTTTTATAAGCTTTTTAATTATTCACGAGAACATTCTGGTAAAATCTATTTATATATTTTCTTGATTTTTCTGGATGGCAACAGCAATTACAAGATATTTATTTATTAAGTGTTAAATACTCACACTTTTCTATTTTTACTCTTCTGATGTAGCTGCTGTTCAAATTTGTCTGTATCGCACGGGAAAATAAAACAATTTTAATTGCAATTCTAAATAAATAGCTAAATAAATACAAAATCCATAATAATGTAAGAGATTGTACAGCCATGTACAATCTTTTACATTATTATGGATCTATCTGCATGTACAGTGCAATTACATCTGGCTTACCAATGTTTGTCAGCAAGGCAACTGCTGCAGCTTGTTTTGGTGTTACAATCTACAAATCCTACTTTTTATTATAGCATAATAATGGTCATATATGGGGTGGAACCAGTGAGCAAACAGCAGAAACTTCCATTCTTCATCATCATAGGCACAGCACTTGGTTTCATGCTATTGGATGCCACTGGCCCACTTAGTGGCTAAATAAATAAGATTGCTGAATATTAGTAGTTTGTGTTTCAAATCCTGATAAGCAGGCTGCCTGCAGGAACATTTTTGTGTTTTCCATCTGTCATCTGAAACAGTTTTCATTAAGGAGTCCAGTATAGGCTCTGTCTTAGCAAATAACCTTAAGATGCTATACCAGTATTAAATAAATAAATTTAGTCCATTTACCTTAGTCTGCATATCCTGAATTTTGATAAATTATTGTTATATTTCTGATGCTACATTAATGCCCAATGCTGTGCCATATTTCCAGGACATCTGTCACCCCACCCAGGACATTGTGAGATTACAGTTTCACATTGTTTCTGGAACTACTGGAAGCTTTGGGGACATTTTCTATTGGGACAAAATGTTAACTACATGAACATTTCTCTGCCACTTAGGTTGGACATTACTCACACTATACCAATGCTTACTAAATGTATTTACTATATCTTTAATAGGAATGAGGACTTGACTGTTGTAAATTAAAGGCTAACTGTAATTTCTGCCTGACCTTTAATTCTGAAAGAAACTGATGATACCTTAACTTAACACATTTGATCTTCGGTTTTGCTAAGAAATCTGAGTTGAGTTGCACATACACCTTGCATTAAAAATCTGCCTCATAAGGAGATATTTTTGATGCAGATATTTGATAATATTATCTATCATACTACTCGAGTATTTTTTTTCTCTTGCCTCATTTTTCTGTATTTTCTTTCCGTGCAGTTTTTTATTCCAGAAAGATTTAAATCTTTTTATTATATCCCTTGAAATTTAGGAAGGGTATATTTGTAACATGATCATTAACATTACCTAGTCATAACATTAGTCGACATTATCATTTCCAGAATTTTAATAGCATAATCTTCTGATAAAAATGAAGAAAGTAACTTTTTAACTGAGCAAATTTATTCCAATGTCTCAAAAAAAAGTAATTAAAAAAATTGAAAATATGGAAAAGTAATTTCAGGTTCAGATAGAGAATGTTCTACCTAGTTTTTGAAGACTAAGCATATGGTGGATGTGTAAAACATGGTTGGTATAGGCAAGCAACAAATCTGAGTGTGAGAGCAAACCAGATATCCTAAAGTGGAATAAGATTTGGTACATACTGAATAGGTTTTTGATCTGGTAAAATCTTTCACAGTGTCACCAACCAGAACAGTTTCTTTCAGAGCTTAGTATTCTAGAGTGGACAGTATTAAGATCCTCATAATCCAAGAATGATTATTTCAACTTCACAAGATGGATTCTAAATAAAATATATAATTTGGTGGCTGTAAAACATGATTTGAAAGCGTAAATTTTCTTTCTATACCTTTACTTCAGATGTATTGAGTTTACCAGCATCTGTAAATATATGTATGTGTTTTAACTACTGAAGTGAGTTAGCTTCTGATGTAAATTATAATACCTTAATAAGTTGATTTTAGTATGAAAGACTAGAAGCCATAAAGATTAAAATATTCAACAGCTTTTAATTCAGAGAATTTGCATACTGCATATTCACCAGCATTCTCAAAAAGGCGTGCTGTTTCAGTTGTTTTGGCTTTTGAAAGAATCATTTTAGTTTTCTCTTCATCAAGGGCATTGGAAGAGATCTCAATAATACAGCAAGCACAAGATAAAAAATGACATTTGATATTCATTTAATGAAAATAATGGCACCACGAATATGCAAGTGTCAGTTTTCGTGACAACTAATTTTATTGAATTCATTCAGAGAATGACAGTAATTCTAGTATGTATTCATTTCTGTTGCAAAATTTTTAGAACTCACGAGAAAAACCAATCAGCAAAATGTTTTAGAATTCAGGTAACCCACTGCACAGCAGAATTTGAAAGTGTTAAAATTTTAAAAATTTATGAAATAAAAACCAAGGAATTTTAAAACCAAAAATTTTAAAAATTTAGGAAACCTCTATTTCAACATAATTTAGGACTTGCAGAGATTGTGCAGAGTGGCAAAATGGTTAGCTTCAGCCCTGAATACAATGTATGTTCTAAGCATACAATCCTTGAATCTTACTATGTATATTATATAATTTTGATGTTCAAGTAATTTTTTTTCTTTGCATGTATGTTTAAATATATATGAATTTCAAATATTAATATATATAGTCATATGTTGTCTTTTTTTCTTTTTAGTGCTTGCTGAAGATGCCATTAAAGCGGCTTTGAAGGATTATAAGCTAAAGCAAACAAACAACAGTTCATAAAATGTAGTCTCATCAAAATTTTATTTGTAAATTTTGTATAGTGAATTAAATTTAAATGTTGTATAGTGTTTTAAAATTCTTTAAAAAATGTTCTGCAGTATAAAGACATGATTCAATAAATCTGAGGAAAGCATAATATCTATATTTGTTTAAATATCTTTTAACAGATACTTTACACAGCAAAAAAACTGCCTCCTTGTTATCAGAAAATTGAATTGTACCAAAATGCTTAAAGAGGAATTTATCACTTTACTAATGAAGTTACTATTTAATGGTAACTTTTCTGTTTCTTTTCCAAGACAAGTGACAAGTATCTCTAATTATTATATTTTATTTGATATATGTATATATATATATATAATATTTCTAAAGCACAGAAGAGAGATCAACTTGCAGTCATTGTGGCCTGTGGCGAAGGCTTGCAGATGAAGATAACAAACATGAACTTGACGAATTCACCATACCATATTATGGACACCGTATTATGTATTTGAAAATTTCAAATTAATATGATATATATTATTAACCCTTTGTGGCATGCTACCTTTTAAAGTTGGAATTTCAACAAATATATATATATATATATATATAAATGGTAGATGATCTAATCAGGCCTAAAGGAGTACACAGGTAAAATTTTGTAAAGATTACCGTTTTAAATCTGTGGGTATGCTTGAAGTTGGATCACTGAATGAATAGAGCTTCGAAAAGAGTGCTGAAGGGAGCATTGCTGGAAAGTGCATAATAGAGTAAAAGATTTTGCTTACGATTGAAAGACATTAGATTTCGAATACTGTAGCAGATGTAATATTATCCAGGGTGTGCCACAGGGAGGCCTGCTGTTCTATCCCACCCCCCAAAAAACTTCTTGATCATATGATGATTATGTGCATGAGTGACAAAAAAGTAACAGGATTATATGATATTTATATTACATATTTACACTTTTGTCTATTTTTTTTTTCATGGGGGCTACTTTTTGAAGAAAGTGGCACCACCTTTGAAAAAACATAACCCAACATTGCATGTTTTGCACATGTACCATGATCTGTATCAGATTCACTGTCTGAAGGCAATTCGTGTAGCACTTTCAGTGCTTCCAAAATGGTCAGCTCTCTCCGATCCATTTGCAAAATAATTAAAAATCAGAAAAAAATAATATAAAACTATATATATGCAATGTATATAGAGTATAGATTGAATATATATATATAGTTAATGACAAAATTATGGCATTTGAGTATCTATTTTTAACATGTGCGATTTTTGTGAATTCAGTGATTTTTAAATCAAAAGGTCATTAAAAGAAATTTCATTCGCTTTTCATGATTTTTTTACTTGAAACAGAAACCGATCACTGTAACCCTGAGAGAAAAATTGGCATTATTAAGGTCTCAAATAGGTTGTTTAAAGTATTATCAGATAAAAAAAGTTTTAAGCGTAATGAAGTCATTTCGATTATGTTTTTAATTGTGAAGATTTCAAGATTTCAGTTAAGTCTGAGTTTATATTATTATCATTTCCATTAAAAACAAACTTAATATGCACCAAAAAATTTATATATGGGCCTAATTGACAATGTGGCCTAGATATTATTCAGATTTGAAGACACAGATTTTCTTCACTTTTATTCATACTCTTCAAAAAATAAATAAGCTAAGTTTCGAATTTTTGCCCTAAGAATGATCGCTTTGTTTTGAAATATGTGTATATATGAACAGTTCCCCCCCCCCTCCACAACTGAAAAACAGTAAAAGAAGCTAATTGACGAATGAGTGTCCACAGTTCTTGATGAAGATAATTTCTAGAAAGTTCTTTTCAAGGCTATACGTTTATTAGAATTGAAATGCTATCAAGCATCAAGGTGTACGAAATAGAGAAGTTTATAATTATGTACCTACAAATATATGCGTTTTTATTTATACGTCGAAGAAAAATTAAATGAGTAAAAGAAGAGCTAAGCCCAAAGGGCGTTAACTCAGAAGGGCTATTATTTCGTTTTGGGATTTTGTGTCGATTCACTTTTCAAACTGTTGCCACCGAATATTACAGCCTTGTATTGTAGTTAAAGAAATTAAATTATGAAGAATCTGCATAAATGCTCTCGCACTGTGATAAAACAGCGGTACCTAGAGCCATCAAATTTTGAATAATGTAATCATCCACTGATTATGGGCATCTGAAAGCCCTAACTTGGAATTTGTTTTATTATCTATATCATATTTTACCAGACATTAAAAGAATTTTTGATTAACAAACTCAACGATTTCAAAACGAGGAATGACAATACTATACAGGGGGAAAAAAAAAATTATCTCCAGGGTGCGAACTGTGTATCGGAAATTCTAAAGATGCTCATTTTAAAATTATTTTGTGATATTGCAGTTGAACTGAATTTTATGGTTTAAATGTGAAGAACATGATATTAATAAAGAAAAGTAGCACACAATATGTTAAAAAAAATGCCCCTTTAGGCGTAATGTAAAATCTGAATGTTTTCAGATTTTTTTTTTCTTTTTATTATTATTATTTATTCTTATAATTTGTCCAGTTGGTAAATTTTCTCAGAAAACATGGGAAATTTTCATGATTTGCATATTTTGAATTTAAATTGAAATAACGATTAATTAAACATGTTAGAATTATGTGAAAGAAATGTCAGTTTAAGAATTTATGTTTAGTTGTAAACAAATTTATGTTTATGTTTATGAATTTACGTTTAGCTTTGAATTACAAAATGAAACTAACAAAAATGTCTTTTAGGTATCGAGAAAATAAATATAAATTTGAATTTTTTTCTTTGCGGTATTATTGTTTGTTCATATATTAATAAATATATAATAAGCGAATTTAACTTGTATTTGAAACATTTTTTATTTTGCTAATAAAATTTTTCATTTTATACAAAAAAAATTGTCTCCTCAACTATTTTGAGATAGTATGCTGAACTGGCATGCAATTTGAGTTTGAGACCCACGATATAAGCAGTCAAAAATATTTTACCTTATTTAAATCGAGAAAATGAAATTGTTTATTAGAATTAATAATTCAAAAAGAAGAAACTGACTTTTTGAGATTGAACCCAAGAATTTTAGTTGAGTGTTTTGTTAAAAAAATGTGATGAGTATTCGAATAGTAAAAAACAATTTATCCGCCGAAAAACGTTTAGTTTGAGTATTATGAAATTGAAAAGCAATTTCGATTCTTTTCTTAAAACAAATACCTCGAATACTTTTTTTTCAGTTATTACTATGCCTGAGCCTAAAGATAAAGGCAAGCAGTTCAGTGCAGGTTAATGGGAATACTTTCATTCAATCTGCTTTACATGATGTTTTACCATTGCGTCTAATATATCAAAAGAGTTTTTCCAAATGAAGCTATGAAGTCTGCCAGGCATCAAGTATATTTATCAAAAGTCCATCCAAATAAAAACGGATGATTTGCATTGTTTTCAAGAACTCTGAGTAATACGTAACATAGGAAAGTTTCTTTTCAGCAACATCCAGACAAGATGACGAAGGGTGCGGCCTCCTTATAATATTGCTTTACTTATTCCCAAAACAGGAAAATCTGATGCTTTTAGGAAAGAACTGATTCTATGAACCAAACATGTAGGAATAATTACGCATTATGCTACGCAAGTCACCAAAAGATGTGAAAAAAAAAAAAAAAGAAAATCCATTTAATGATGAAACAGTCCATAAAAGAATTTATGAGACGGTTGAAAAAAAAACTCTTTGTATAACTTTTTGAAAACATCTTATTTTTCAATTTACAATCAGTGAGTACCAAGCCGAATAACATAACTGCCAGAGGTGGACTTATTGATTTATTCGTTATTTATAGCTGTATCTCCCGAACAAAACATTCGATTCCTTTGAAATTTTAGTCGTTTTTTTCTCATATATATCACATTCACCGAATTTCACGCCATTCGGTAACTTTTTCTTGATGTTTTTCTTCCTCGAATTGCGTAGCCGTCTGAAAAGTTTCCGACTTAACAAAGGAAAGAGATATTTTTTCTCCAGAATTACCTTTATTTTTCTATTCTGCTTGTGAGTCTATACATTTCTTCCAGCGATGCTCCTGTCCTTTTAACCCGCCCAAATAATATGTGGAACCTTTCTCTGTAAAGTCTCCTTATTTGACGAAAAGCTTTGCCCACCAAGTGCTTCATTTAGGGAAAAAAAAAGGTCACTTGGTGCCGGGTCGTCAAGCAGTTAAAATCGTAATTCGTGGATTTTCGCCATTGCAGCCGCTGAGGTGGGAGATGGAGATCACTTTTGGTGAAACAAAATTGTTTACTTTTGTAAATGTGGCAGTTTTTCCTCATTTTCTTGCCTTCAAGTCAAGTCACGTTGCATAGTATGCAGTGGTAATGGTTTTCCCTTTTTAAGATAATCTATTGAGACATTCCCATGGTTGTCCCAGAAACTGTTGCCATCACTTTCCCAGTCAGAAGGAAGAGTTTTTGGCATTTTTGGAGCCGATTCTCCCTTTGCAGTCCACTGTTTCGTCTGCGTTTTTGTTTCTGGGCTGTAATGATGAATCCAGGTTTCATCTATAGTAATTAATAAAAAAAAAAAAAAAAAAAACTCTTGATTTATTGCGCTAACAGGACGATGCAGATGTTCATTGGAACACTTTCGGTCCGCAGTGAGCAAACGCGGCACCCAACGTGCAGCTAGCTTGCGTGTATATAAATCTTGGTTCAATATGTGGCAAACACGTTCTTTTTTACATCAGGGGCATAGTTAGGGTTTCAGCGCCCGGGGACAACTGAAGAATTTGTGCTCCCTTCTGTGTGCGAAGAATGGAAAACATTTCATTAAAAAATTTCGTAGCATCAATTTGACGCCACCTGAATGCTGCGCCCGGGGACAAATGTCCCCACTTGTTCTACCCTAGCTTCGCCACTGTTGGACTAATAAGCCTCTGCTATCTCTCAAACCTTAATTCGATGGTCGCCAGCACCATTTGGTGGATTTTAGCGGTGTTTTCGTCAGCGGTTGCAGTTTATAGGTTTCCTGAACGTTCATCGTTATCCAAGCTGGTACGGCCACGTTTAAATTCAGTTGCCAAAAATTTCACAGTGGTGAATGATGGTGTAGAATCCCCGTACACTGTGTACAACTCCTCTTTAATCTGAGGAGGTGTAGTATCTTTCAAAAACAGGTATCTAATGACAGCACGATACTCGATTTTTTTCCATTTACACGAAAACGGCCACATCAACTCAAAGTAGTTGTTAAACAAAAAATTCGTGTTCAAAATAGCTGAAATTTTGAATGGTAGTTATCAAGTGATGCCCAAACTAGTTCCTGTCACTTCGGTTGATTTGAGTGCCATCTACATATTGAGGTCGAAACCTTTTCAGACAGCCATCGTATATACTGCACACATAAATTAATTATCAGTTTTTATAACTGATGTTGAAATGCAATAGCTTATTTCTTTTCAACACTTTCTGGTTAAAAATGGCAAAGAAGTTGTAAAAAATCCTTCCTTA
>KK116685.1:157821-171206 GCA_000611955.2 Stegodyphus mimosarum | reverse complement strand
CTGAAAAAATAAGCAACAGAGGCAAAACACGAAATAAAACAAAAACTATTGAAGTGCGGGAAATTGGTCCAAGAGATTGGTGTCACATTACTAGACCACATAGCAAACAATAAAGACATACAAAAACACATGGATTATGACCAAATGGGGCCGGAAGCATGTGCAATGGAAATATCGCTCTAATAACAGGAATGATACTCTGTAACTGGAACGCATAATTTTTGTTAAGCACGTATGAAACAATAATTATTGAATTTAGTTGATTTATTTTCACTATAAATTTTTATAAACAAATAATTTCCATTTACTAATTTTCAATTAGTTATAACATATTTTCTCAGCACAGGTAGCAAAATACTTTAGTATACTTTAATATTTATTATGCACGTAAGGAAAAAAATACTTATTGAATTTAGTTTACTTCCTTTCGCAGAAAATCTTTTATAAAGAAATAATTTTCATTCGTTAATTTTCTGTTAGTTATAAATGACCTTATGTAAATAAAATTGAGATTAAAAGCATGAAAAGTATAAAATAACAAGATACTCAACACAATGTAATAAGATACTCAACGTGAGAAAGATAAAGAGCGTAAGGAACTTAAACAAGAAATTTAACATCAAGTAAAATGTACTGTTATTTATTTTTATTTTTTTATATTCTTGTAAAAATATGTCCCCTTTTTTTGCTTCATATAACGTGATTTCAATTAAAGTAAACTATTTTTTATTTACTGTATTCTTTGTGAAGAAAAACTTTTTGTCATATTCTTAAGGTCACGCTTTCGCACTTTCTTGCGAAAGCAAAATTAAAGACACCCATGATTGTTTATCAAGCTGTAAGAAAGATGAAAAGCATATAAGGTATTTTCTCCCTCCTTCCAGCAAGCCTTCGTGGTGTATCGTTAGCACATTCGGCGCGCATTCGATAAGTCTGACGATGACATTGCTCATTTTTCATGTACTCCTTCTTCAAAATAATCTAGTGACTCTACAGGCATATTTTATAGACAACGAAGAATAAAAATCAAATTCAAAATTAGATATAAAGATATGATTATTTCAGCAGAATATATTTGATGAATATTTTCTTGTCAACAATACCCAGTGCGTCTTTTCTCAATTATATTTCTGAAACTTATTCTTGTTTATGATTCTCATAATGTTGAACAGCTCTGCAAATAAATTAGTTGTAGTGGAAGAGCAATTTTACGAATTCATAGAAAATAATTCAGAATTAACTTTAGAATACTAAGAGCTCAGCAAATTTGCATTTCGTTTTGCTGAACACTTTGGAAAGATCTTTAATAGAAAGCAAATCTTGAATAAATTGAAGGAAAAAATATCGTATTAAATAAATTACTTCTCTGCGTCGAACAAAAACAAACCAAGTTAAAATTAATAAAAATTAAGCCTTAAAACTATTTAAACTGCAGTTTTGCTTTATTTTAATTTGGTGTGCTATTAGAATAGAAAAGTATGAATTTCCTGGAAGTTGAACACAGAACTTCTTCTGTAAGGAGAAAACTATTGTATAATAATTTGATGGGATTATTTTACTTAAATGAAGTATGGAAATAATATTATTTTGTTTCTTTTTTCAAGACCACGTGTGATTCCACCCTTTTATTTAACAGTTAAGTGTGGGGAGCCTCTTACACAGATAAGCGAATAATCACTTAAGTGTGTGAACAGAGATGTAAGACTCAAGAAGGGTTATATACCCTTTATTTCTCAAAAAAAAAAGAGTTAACACATTCGGCTCCTATCTCAGAGCGTACAGCGAAGCCTCCACTTCGGCTTGAACTTAAAGTAATAAGAATTTAAGCTTAACTAATGCTTAACTAAAAAGATATAGCCGAAGCTATCAGGATTCTATGTAGTTGGCCACTAAATATAAATTAAGTAGGCGAAGCTATCAAGGGCTTGAAGTACGGCCGAGCGTAGTAATAGCTTAAAGAGAGACGTAGTCCAAAGGCAACCGCGAGCTAGTCAGAAACTCTGCTCTCTAACGAAGCCAATGAAATATCGACTTAAATACTACTCATTTGCATTAAATGCGTTTCCGAAAATACATTCTGGTAGGAAACTTTAAGCTGAAATTAGCAGAGACAGGAAAGTGTAACAACTTGAAGTAACTGTTATAAACTTAGGATAAACCTTACAGCCATACTTCTGACAACATGACGCAGAATAAGTTTATTCCTTGAAGAAAATAAACTTATTTCAAGTGTATAAAAGCTTCTTTATATACTAACGCCAAAAGTTTGCTTAATTTGTTATGGATAACTTTGGATCAGTTTAATAAATTAAACGTCATATGAACTGTCTTTAAAAGGAGGCCACAATGCTCTGAAAATACCTAAGGAAAAGGCAAGACTTCATATTGAAATAGTTTCTTTAATTTTGCATGTTTCCTTAATCCTAAATAGTTGAACAAGTTAAAATAAGGAACGTTATTTTTGCTTTTCTCTTAGAAAGATATTCAGGGATAAAATTCGATCAGTCTTCCAAGATAGTAGTAGTGGATAAAGGCCTGTTCTGGAACAATAGGAGCTCCCCATCTCCGCAATTTCTCCACCCTCCCCTCCCTTCTCCTTCCAAGCGCTTCTCTTCCACACCCCTTCCCCAACTTCTCATCCCCCACCCCACCCTTTCCCTTCCAAATATTCTTCTTCCCACCTTCTTCTAGGGTCAGAGGAAAGGGCTTGTCAAAGCGGTTTTGTCCGAATGTTGACGAGAGGGTTATTAGTTATTATTTTACTTAATTACAATAAATTAACTGAATTTTAACCAAGAAGACAGTTTAACGAAAGTTTGCGCTATATCATTATACCGTGTTAGAAGGTAGGAAGGTGGGAAGAAGAAGAGTACTTGGAAGGAAAAGGTTGGGGGGGGTGAGAAGATGGGGAAGGGTGTGTGAAAGAACAGCGCTAGGAAGGAGAAGGGAGAGGGAAGTGAGGGTGGGGAAGCTGCGGAGCTCCTATTGTTCCAAAATCGGACTTTACCAACACCTAGATAGTTACAAAAGGCCTGAGCACGACGGCTTGACGTCACAGCAGGAGACCGGTTGCTCATAGCTCTGCTCCTTTTCATAACTTCCATTGCTTGTTTATTTACTTAACTCCTCCTTATTTCCTATGTATTTTATTCAGTATTCACGATTTATAATTTATAGTAAAATTCGCAATGAAATTTTAAAACTTAAATCGTATGTTTTATTCCAGGAAGACGGGACGTTTTCGAAGTTTTGTTAATTACACTGAAAAGTACAGAAAATATGATGAATAAATACAAATCTAACTTTCTCTCTTTGTAGATTATATTTGTTAGTTGATCAACAAACACTTATAGGTAGTTTTCTCTTCGTATGTATTTGAAGAAACAAATAATCAAAATTTTTTTTGAGCTAACAGATGAAATTTTTCCAATGAAGTGACGTTATGAGATATATGCATGCAGTTTTATATTATTTCATATTTCATATGCATTTTGTAAATTTCAGAATGAATTTACATTGATTTGCGTAATTTATTAAGGTTATTATTTAAGTGAAATTAAAATTCATCTTTACTTCTTTTCCATTTTTCTCTTTTAACAATTTCCTTTCAAACCAAATATTCTAATCAAAATGGCACTGAAAATGTTTTTGCAAATGAATAAAACATTAAATAAATCAAGCATTATAAATTTTCAGAAGTTAACAAGCAATCATTCCTTAACCTTTATTTTAGCCCAAATTGTGCAGAACATCTTTTTATCAATATAAATATGTTGAGCAGTTTGAATGAACTTTCATAGGAAACATAATTAAAATTTAGGCTTTTCACACTGAATTTAAAAACTCCAAAGCTTCAGGGCTTCTGACAAATATTTATGCAGTAAATGGTTATTTCAAATTACAGTTTTATGCTGAAATTGTGTTCTATAAGCATTCTACCTTATTTCTATGTTTTAAGTTACTTCCAAAAAATTAATAAAGAACTACATGTCAGTAGAAAACAGATATCTGCAATATTTTATACCCCATTAAAACAGATATCATGACCTTAGACATTTATAATCCTTTGCTCACAATGCATAGCATTTATGTTCATTATAATTAAATGTTTTAATCAGTTTACCAATTTTATTGAATTCCAAGCACACAGGAAAAGAAATGCACAACACTATTTATGGAAGAATCTCTCAAGGTATAAGTATACAAGAAATTAAGAAAATTAGAAACCAAACAAGAATAAAAAAAAATTCACACGCACGCACGCACACACACACGCACGCAAAAGTTTTTCATGAATTATATGAAAAGAAATGAAAGTTTAAATTCGTACCTATTCCGATAATGTATTTTAATCAAGTCATCAAAAAATAATGTTACTGAACAATGTCCCTTTTGGCATGCAAAATCCTTGATTGAGCCCCCAGCATAGTAAATACTATAAAAAGATCTAAAATATTTTTATGTACTTACAATGCAGTTATCGTGATTATAAATATATTTATAAATTGCATGATATTATTCAACTTTTAGTATATATGGGATGGACTATACCCACTGTCAGAAGAATTAAAAAAAATGAACGATGTAAATTTTACAAGGCATTAACAAAATTTAAACTGCAATACATGAAAAAAAAACTTATTGAAAACTTAGAAAGAATTGATTTATAGTAATTGAACAAAGTAAGTACCTCTGAGTTTGTACTTTTAAGAATCATTATTTATATTCAGATGAAACTGATTTTTTAATTATAATGTAAGAGAACTTAAAATCTTTACATCATCTGGATTTGGAAACAGTAAGCCTTCTCTGTGTAAACTTGATACTAGTCTGTAGGAATTATCACAATCCATTTCTTTCTCGACAGTTAACTGGTTTTTGCATGAGTTACATTTTAATTTTTTGCACCTGTATAGGCACAGTAAGGTAAAACTGTTGTTAACTGTAAAAAATCACTTTCTTGCACATGAATTGAATTATTTACATCATCTTCTTGCCCTAAATCTTTCCACACAATTTCAGTGCAAATTTTTTAACACTCCCCTACACATATGAATTAAGGGGCAAAGAATCAAAGAATCCTGTAATCTAAGTTTGAATTCTGATTCAAAAACGTGACCTATAGAAATGCTGTAACCTGGTCTGTCATAATTACTGTTGCAAAGAAGACACGCAGCAACCAGATGGCATTTTGACGATCAGCCATATTAAAAGGCGATCACCAAGTTGATAAGCACTTCTTTACTGCTAAACTGAATAGCATGATCAGCAGAAAACTCTGATACTCATGTTGAACTTCTTTAACAGGTTTTAAAGACTGATAGCGATGCTAAGAAGAGAATGTGTACCTCACTTTACGTGCAAACCAGCGAAATCTGCTGTAAAAACTGACCACTTTCGGAAACACAAAGCTTGCACTCATATAGTAATACGATCCAACCCAGGAAGTGCATCATTTATGAGGTGGGGTGAATTTTCCTTTCGGTCAAGAAGTCTTAAATGGAGCAATTTTAACTAATCCTGCAGGATAAGACATCTGTCTGAATACTATTACACTTCAGTGTGGTAATGAAAATAATTTTTTTCAGTTTCATTTAATATCATCCACAGAAAATGCGTTTTTGAGAGGTGCTGAATTAACTGAATTTTATTACAGTTTCTCTTTCTTACAGAATAAAAAAGAGCATGCAAAAAATTTTTACACAGTATTTTATCATTAATACTCTAACATGTTTTACTTCATCAAAATCAATTATGGCTTATACATTGTCATGAGAATAAAGCCTCTGAATATAGACAATTTGATCCAAAATTTTATTTCAAGAACATTTTGTTTTCCACTCCACTGTGATAAAGGAAATGTCAATTTATTATCATTATATTCTTAAGATATTTTCTAAAGTTATTAACTCTTGAGGATAAATAGCTCCACGCGTGGTGATTTAAATGACCTAAACAATTACATTCTGCTTTACATTATACTTTTTAACGTAGCTGTACGAGTGTATTGGTGCAACACCAGGGTGCCTGGGTCATGGACCCTAGCCCACATTGAACAAAATACGCACTTCGAATCATACAGAAAAATAGCCTAGCATAATATTAACAATTTTTTAAAATTTTTTTAAATATGTATTTACTATAACTATTATCGCAACTTAAGGTAACATCTGATTGAATATAGATTAGATGTTAAGACCAAAATGGTGTGAGTAAACAGATATCAAGAAATTTATAGATCGTGGCAAAAGTAAAGCATAAGACTCTGAAAGCGACCTGGGAAAAACTGACAAGGGGCTGGTGAGCTGGTGAATGACCTGATGGGAACAAGGCATGATAATACAAGAGAAATTACACTAAGGTGCAAGTGCGAGTTCAATTGGTGTCACATTAAGAAAAGTAAATTAATAGATCTAAATAAATAACATTATATACAATTCAAATGAGAGAGACATTACAATATTAGGCCATATAATTACTTAAGATAGCCACAGGTCTTTTACTATTGCATGGGTCATTAATATCATAGCCACCCTGATTACAGGATTATCAATGGTATTCAAGTTTTCATAAAATTTCCGGGCAAGCCGACAATAAAAGTATTTTAATTCTTCAACCCCTAACTCTGTATGTATTTTGTTCTCATGTACCATGGCGCATTTGAAATCTGTCTGAGCACCAGATTCTGGACCTGCTGTAACTTTTTTCGATAGGATTTGCATGAATATGCCCATACAGGGCAGGCATAACACAATATGGGACTCAAAACGGTCTTATAAATAAGCAACTTGTTATCTGTAGAAAGTGCACTGCTTCGAAGTGTAATTTTACTAACTGAAACTTTCTTAATATAGTTGTAATGTGTGGGTTCCATGAGAGAGTTTTATTGAGGATCACCCCTAAATATAGGACTTGGTTGGCCCATGGGATATTGTTTCCATAAAATTGCAAATTTCGGTTGAACTTATTTTTGGTGGTAAACATAATTGCCTGTGTTTTATCGACGTTTACCTTAGTCTTCCATTTTGCCGCCAAGTCTCAAGTGTGCCAATGTAATCTTGTAACCGTTGTATTGCTGGGCTACCGAATGAACCTTGAGTGAGGATCGCAGTTTCGTGAGTATGCATTGCGAGTGTAGTTTTGGGTGTAACTGGGATGTCATTCACGCATATATTAAATAATGTAGGCCCTAAAAGAGACCCTTGTGGGACCCCAGCAAGTATAGATCTTTGCGTGGAAAGTGTATTTGAGACGTGAACGACAAAGTGCAACGTAACTGTGAGTCGTTACTTTTAAAATTATTTGAAAATCTATAGCATCAATAATTTTTACTTTTTAAATTAAAATTTATTGTTTTTAGGCAAGATAAATGTAATGTTTTCGTAAAAGGAAAGCGGATTTTTCAAGTAACAGTGATTATTACTCCTTATTATTACTTTCTAGGAATCAGGCAAACAAAAATATTTATGGAATAATAAATCCTTGAACTAGAATCAATAATTCTATACTTCCAACTGCTTGAAATAAAAGATTTTCTATTAGACTTGGTAATAATTTTCAGTTACTGGATTTTAGATTAATTTTCTATCATATATCATTAAAAATAGAGTTGAAAATGCGTTATCTTTAATTCAAATTATTGTTTAACATTTATTCTTACAATTTATTTCATTGTAATTACTCACACATTGCTTTAGATGCAATTGTCCAAGGAGGGCAAATTAATTATAGTACTTATTATTTTAGTTGATCATAATTTCTGATCAATTAATTTTCCATAAGGTTTCTGAAATTTTAATTCAAAATTAGGATCTAATCACTAGGCAGATTACGAATTTACAGAGAGTAGTAAAAAAGCACTAATTATAGCTTCATTGCTGGAGTATTATTGGTTTGAACTTTTAGAAGACACTTCACCCTGCTTCACCGTCACCAACTCGGTCTTTTGATCGTGACGTCACTGACCATTTTTCCTCTCGTGCTCAGACCTCATCTTTCAAGACGCTGCTGCCTTTACCCACTAGTGATAGTATTTCAGAAAAGATTTATTAGACTGCTGCTCGTGTTATTTAAAAACTCCATGATAAAATCGTTATTAACAGTTGCATCTTTTTCTTTAACAGGTATTTGGAGGAGTCTCCCAGATGGCTTTTGACTACAGGTCAAGTTGAACGGGCTGAGGTTTTACTGTTGGAAGCCTGCGAGAAAAATGGGAAGAGGCGAGAGGAAGTGCAAGTCCCTATCTTGAAATTGTGTTCCAGAACACTGAAGGCAGGTAGGAGGCGAGCTCGCCCGTAGATAAAGCATTCACGAGTCTTCATTCGAAAATCGAGATATTTATTTAGCATAGTTTTATCCTTTTTTAATACTAAAGTTTAATTTAAATTTAGTTTATTTGTACAAATTAACAGCTTATCCTAATTAATATACAAAATGTCTGATATTGATTAATACACCGAATTGTTCTAATCATTCTACACTGAAGGGTAAAACGATCAGGCGTATCGAATTTTCCTTCATGTGGCCAAGTAATCGCGTACACGGAATGTAACGTTGATCCTAATCACTGGAGATGCTGTCACGATAGTTTATATCAAGTCATTGATGTTGTCAGTAATGTCAAGACTTTCGACCAGATATTGCAGTGAAACATTTGTTTAGAGATACGTACTAAATAAAGTTTATAATCATAATAAGATTAATAATTTCTCGAATGTTTATAATTGCAATTAGATTAATAATTTCTCGATAAAGTTTAAATCTTGCAAGTAAGGAAACCACAGGGATCCTCACTGAATCTGTTCTGTGTCATCAATGCACTATTCTGTGATGTAAATCACTACTTTCGTGTAATGTTGATTTGCGAAAGAAAGTTAAATGATCTGCAACCTACTTCAATTCTCCTACTCCACCAAGCATTCATCCGTAGTCCAACAGAACATGGAATTCATTCCGATAGAGTTACCGTTAGCGTTCAGAATATTTTGTTGATAAATTCAATTCATAGTCTCACATGAATACATTTATTCTCCTTCTTTACTCTCATGAATATGCTTATTCGTGCAAAACAGCTGAAAATCTGCCATTTCTTTTATATAAAACACTTCGAATTAAAAGAAATTAATTAATTAAATGAACGAAAATTATATTTCTTGAAACAAACATTAATATCGAAACCCTTATTTTAACAAAATATACTAAAATTTTCATATGTATAAAATATCGACATGCACATACAGTATTCATCTTATTTCTTGTAGCGTTTTCTATAGAAATTATTTCATATAGAATATATTGTAATGTAGCAAAATGTAGCATATTATGTAACTGTGAAATATAAATTTACATTTCATATAAAGTAAAGGAAATTAAAGCATTTCATATAATGTACATTCCAAACTTGCAAACGAGTTTGGAAGTTAATAAGCCTAGCGATAAGCCAAGCTTATTCGCTTGGCTTGTTATTTTTAATAACATAAATTCAAGTATGCAAGGGTCGAAAGAAAATATATCAAACTCAAGAGATAAACTGGCGGGATTTCAAAAACAAATAACTTTATGGAAGAATAAAGCTCAGGAAGGCAATTTGGAAAAGTTTGAGTCAGTGCCAAAAGATTTTAATAAAACTATTCGTGAAATTGTTATTGACATTCGACAATATTAGAGGAGAGAATAATTCATTATTTCCCAAATTTAGATATAAAAAAATTTAATGGGGTTCGTAATCCATTTCCATATAAATGAGCAACGAATACTTCTGTATTTGAATTAACTTTGAATGAAGAGGAAGAACTAATTTCGCTTTCTAATAATCGAGATTTAATTTTAAAATATTCGGAAGAATCAATTAATTCATTTTGAATTAACATTAGATGCGATTATCCAACGATGGCCAAAAAAGGCTTTAAAATATTATTACAATTTTCTACATCTTATTTGCATGAATTCGGATTTTCACTATTAACCAACATAAAAGCGAATAAAAGATCGAGACTGTTAACTGTAGAAGAAGATATAACTGTAGAAGAGTAGAAGATAACTGTAGAAGAGTAGTATTGTTATTTTTAAGACCAAATATAAATAAAATTATTAAAAAAATCAAGCTCAAATTTCTCATTAAAAGTATTCTTATTATTATTCTTATTATTAATTTAATCTCTTAATAAACGTACTGCTGTTTTTGTAGTACATATTACTTTATTTTACAATCAAAATTATTGTAATAAACTTTTACACAGTGTATTATAGGTAAGTAAACAGCTTTTAAGCTTATCGTTTTCTTTGTGTGCGCCAAATTTTGAAATCGTTAAAAGTGTACCACGTCAGAAAAAGGGTGAGAATCACTGATCTTAATGGAAAGTGGTTAGCAAAACCAAGCATATTTTAATCCTTAATAACTTAAAGACAAAATGTTTTGTTCTGGTATATAAATTTTCGAATACAGGGATCAGAAACGAATTCTGTAATCATTCTGTAATCAAAATAAAATTTTTAAATGGGTTTTTGATTCATGTTTTCTTATATTGTTTTAGGATCAGAACGCCTCATCAAAGAAAGAAAATATTTCTGATCTTTTGAAGTATCCCTTTCTCAGGCGATCTGCTTTTTACCAACTCTATGTATGGTAATGTACTAATTTATGCTTTGCAATATGTAAAATGTTAAGTTTCAGATTCTAATCCTCCCAGAAAAATTAATTGGATGTTCCATTTGTATATGGAGTGGATAATTTCTTATATAATTTTGTAGAAATGTAAGAAATATTCTGTTTAATATTTATAAAAAGAATATGTTAAAAAGGAATTACAATATTGTGCTAGTTTCTCATCATTACTTCAGTTCTGAACAGTTTATTTGTCAGAAAAATCATTACTCTGTATTTTGTGTCATAGACAGTTATAATTTGATTTCCAGAACGGAAAGGACATTATTGAGATTTCTTCCATTTCTACTGCTTTCTTTATTAGCATCTCAATAGGGGATCTTATTTTCATTTAGTTTAGAAAATCCTGTGTTGGACAAACAGACTTCTGAGTATCAAGATTTTATATTTACACATTCTTGAGCGCCCCAGGATATATCGCTTTTACGTAACAAACAAAATTTTTAAACGGAATTTAGAAAGTCGAAATTTTAGGCTTGCGCCACTTCTGCAATTTACAGTTGTATTTGAATTTTTCATAATACTGCGGGATTACAGATTTGGCTGACAGATGCTAACGCTTCTGGCATCTCTGAAATGGTAAGACATACTGGAATGCATATATTCGCATGTCGTTGTCAAGATAATTTCACATTCATAACTTTCCAAATTTTTAATCACCTTTCTTGGTAATGATAATTAGTCCATTGTATTGAATCGCATTCACATATCACGCCTATCTCTGAATCCCGTTAATTTATAGAAGGATGGCTTGGAAATATTTACAATTTAAATCAAATATTAAGGTAGTATTAATACTGCGGTAAAAAACTAATGGTAAAAAATTAAGGAATTCGTTTTTCTCAGTTTTACGGTTGGATATGGGAACTATATAAAATATGGAAGCATACATACCTAGGAAGCATATATTGCTGCACACGCGCCTATCAAATAAATGGAAGGAATGGATTTCTTAACACGTCGTTGATACAAAATGTTTTTATTCTCACCACTTTCGAAGCTAACCATTCATTTTATTAAGCGATGATGGTGGATGTTGTAAATAAAGCTGTAGTTGTGTTTAATTCACATTCTCTCCAATAATTTCAATGTGAGCTTGTAGAGTCATTAGGTTATTTCGGAAGCAGGAGTGATGAAAAATGAGCAATGCCTTCCCCGGGAATCGCGCCACGGTTATGCGTTGAACGTGCTGACCACTACACCCCAATGGCATGCGATAAAGGCGGGAGAAATATCTTATTTACTCCCCTTTTAAAGGGAGACTGGGGATTAGGGGCCCTAATCGCTAAATAGTGGTGGTGGAGAATCATCATCCACCACCTTTTAGTTCGGGCGCCACTTGTGGAGACATTAGGATTTCGGAAGCAGGAGTGATGAAAAACGAGCAACGCCTTTGCTGGGAATTGAACCACGGACCTCTCGGTTATGCGTCGAGCCTGGTGACCACTACACCGCGAAGGCATACGAAGAAGGTGGGAGAAACACCTTATAAGCTTACCTACTGACATGCTAGATTGTAATGGAAAAATTTTAGAGCAGACTTTTTTTTTTTTTTTTTTTTTTTTTTGTCCAGCAGTCGAATTTTCAAACTAGGGAATGACGTGGGGTAAAGTCTGTTCTAGGTCTGTAACATTTCAGAAAGTTCATCTTTAGAGAATGTGGATTTTTCTTTTTGCGGTTAAGAATTTCCTTCCAAATTATTAGATATTCTCAGCTGCAGTGCTCATTTACATAGCATTTCGCAGTGTTGGAATTGTATCGCATTATTATAAGTCACGTGATTAATCAAACGGGGCAGTTAGTAATTATCCACTTACTAACAAAATGTTTTGGCGAATATATGAGCTCTAAGACTCTCTTATATATTTTTTTACCTGGATATTACGGTAGCTATCTTGAAATTTATACTTTTAACAATATTTCAGGAACAAGTCAGTAGTTGAAATTTCATTTTTATATGAAAAATTTCTGAAATTGGTAACGGTAACTGAAAACGGAAAAGAAAGCCTGCAAAATGGCCATGCTACGCTTACCAGTACAGTAATTCAGAAATAAAGCAGTGGGGTTAATTATGGCAGAATTTCCTAATTACATGGAACGGAAGACAGATTTAAAATATTCTAAGCATAAAATCATACCTTTTTAAAATTTGTGCCGGTCTCGAAATTTATAGAATTTTAGAATGCCTTGATTTATTGCTCAGGAAAACTAGTTTTAGAACTTTTTACGACTTTGTAAATACGGGGGCGATCTTAAATTCAGCTTTTTGAAATACGATGGAGGACAGCATGCTGAAATTCTATGAATAATATTGTTACGAAAAATTCGGCGGTTGCGCCTGTATGTAAGCTTTCCGGCATAGCACTAGGGTTGCCATAAAATAGTGTATGGTAGGGTTGCCAGATTGGCGACTTTATCGCCCATTTGGCGACCAAATTGGCGATATCCCATGGTCCAATCGGGAAGCTTCTAGAATAATTTCCTGTCGAGATATTTCTCGAAACGTGTGGAACTTAAAGAAAAGCTATATAAACCCTTGCGTTTCTGAGAGCAGTTAGTTGCGAGAGCGTGATTAATTGTGAGAGTTGCGAGTTAATTGTGAAGTAGTGTGAGCGTTGTGATTATTGTGAGAATAGCTACGCGAGAGTTTTGTGAACGGAAAGCAATCGAGATAGTGCTTTGCCGTGAAGCTATCTTTACAGTATAGCTTGACAGTGTATTG
>KK116685.1:115208-141037 GCA_000611955.2 Stegodyphus mimosarum | reverse complement strand
TAATAATAAATGCAATGAAAGGAAAAGACGGAGCAGCGTCTATGCATAATAGCTGTATAAAATAAAGAAACTTGCAGTCGATGCGGTTTTAATTCCATTTTTATTTTCCAGTTGACGTTCGTGGCCACAATCATTTGACACTCTATTTGTGCCTATTCAATAACATTTACATTTTTGATATTATTGCGCTAGGAGGCGAGAAGAGCGAAATTACGTTCAAGCAGCGAAGAGAGAAGCAACTGAAGTGATTAAGTTAGCCAATATGGAAGCACACGAAGATAAAAGTTTTGGTTTGAGTAGAAAGTTTCAGTTTCCAATTATTACGTCATCAGCGCTGCGCAGGCCGTGCAAAATGGAATGAGCTAGAAATGACGCAATCCAGAGAAGTTATTACGATTTTTAAAACAGAGAGAGAGAGAGAGAATTAAAGGGAATTAGGGGTTAGTTTAAATTATAATTTTGATTTACATATTTTTTATCTTACATATCCCCCCTTCAAAGGAAAAAAAAGGCGCGGCGACAGAAAAGCCTTTTTAGAAAAAAAATTACAGCAGTAGCAAAAGAAAGGAAAACACAATAGTGGAAAACAAAATTATAGATTTTTGACCTAAATAATTTTTTAACATAACAAATCTTGTAAATATCATTTTTCGCGAAAATGCAAATTGAAAGTTTTCAAGTTCATTTTTCTGTAAAATCACTGAAGGAATGTCCTAATTGTTTCAAGAAATACTGAAAAAACAAATTTGATGATTCACTTCTTTCACATTGCCTTTGAATTTATCACAAAACGATGACTTGAAGAGGTGAATTAAGTTTTCCTTTGAGGTCTTGGGCTACTGGTAACCATCCTGTTGACTAAAATGTAATAAATATTATGAGTGGTTAAGGGTTGCTTTGGCAGTTGCTTATAAAGGCCTCCGTTCCTTGTTTAAAGGCAACTGGCCTTTTTGAACTGCACTAAAACATTCCATTTATAAATAAAAAAACATTAACCACACTCCATTATAAAAAAAGTATTATATATGCGAAAAAAAATTAGAGTGGGAGCCTTCAAAGTTTATCTGAACATATTATGACCCTTAGATTTTAAAATTAGTTAACATAATTCCACACTACTTATGATTTCTATAATATTACTGAAAAACACTCTTTGTTTATCATATTTTATCCGCAATACTTTCCAAAATGAAAATGTTCTTGAATAAGCACGACTAGAGTGCTAAGTGACTGTGGCCATAAACGTCAACTGGAAAATAAAAATGGAATTAAAAACCGCCTCGACTGGAAGTTTCTTTATCTTACATAGCTATTACACATGGACGCTGCTCCGTCTTTTCCTTGCATTTATTATTACATATATAATACATATATATATATATATATATATTTCAATTGGTAGTTCAGCTAGAACTAATGATATCTCAAGTTGCATAAATTAACTCCGGTTAATGGCATGGTTTAATACAATATTTCTTAAACTTCACGAATTCGAGAAACCCTTTCTTAACACACATTTTGCTGGACTTTAAATAATTAATTACATACTTTTGTTTATTAAGTGAGAAACATCTTCTCGCATACGATATATGTATGTATCTAATGCGTAATACCAGACTATATATCTGAAACGCGTAGGCATAAATTTAGTTCGAAACCCAACCTATTTCGATATCTCTTTTTAACATACGCAAGGCTGTAAAATTCTTCTAGCACAAATTTTTGTGCAGAGAAGTAATTACTTGCGATACCTTTTCCTGTCAGTTCTCGGTGCATGAATTCCTCCTGGACAAATAGGACTTATGAATATCATTTTATTTAAAAGAAAACTTTAGGAAAATATTGCACAAAATTCCAAGTCGATCTTGTTTTCATGTCGGTCTTGATTTTATGAATTTCTTGACATTCGATCATATTGAAATTAAACAGAAAATAAAATTTCACTTGAAAAGTTATTCGAAGACTCTTGGCTGGTAAATTTTTGACCTCCAGCAAAGATTTGCGGACCAGTGTTTAAGAACGCCTGGTTAAACAGTGCATTTCAAGAGTTTAAATTTGCAATAATATGTTTCTTTATACGTAGGAACCTACTAAGCTTACAGCTCTTGACCTCATTCCTGATTTATTCTACTTGCAACTTTTCGGAAAGATTTCATCATGTAACTACTAAGCAATCAATGTTTGCTCTGAGAAAGAACATCAGAATCAGGGTTGAAGCCAAGACGAAAACAAAACTTAGAGTAGCATTCATTGGAAGTCGACGACATGTTTGAAAACTTGTGCATCACGTAATTTCCAAGGAGCATGACTCAGAAAATACTTGCATATAATTAGGATTTAACCTACTAATACCTTTTACATACAGAAAATATTTGTAAATTTTCAGACCCATATTGTTTGGGCTGATGGGAATTTCTTTATTTTGTAAGCGGGGAGAAAATCTTACGTTGAAAATCTTTCGCCTTCTTCCAAAGTATCAGGTAACTTCACCCCTTTCGTTTCTGGCAACAAAAGTAGCAGAAAGCCACTGACGACAGATAAAGCTCCAGGAACAGCAAGAGGCACGACTGGATGTGTTACATCACCCTAGAATAGAAATTTCATCAATTGATCAGTAATATCGAAGAACTGATTTTTGGTACATTTCAAAAGAGATTGTTAACTCTTATTTTGTAGTGTTTGTATTTATAACTTTTATTTTGTATTTTTAAGCAGTTATTTATTTTATTTTATAACTTTTTCATTAGCAATTACACGAATCGTACTATTGAGTATGCGTGCAAATTCTAATTTTAACAAGCAATTTGCGTTAGGTTAGATAATGGGAGTTCTACAAACAATTAGCACAGGCTATGAGCTAAAAAAAAGTGAATTTTTCTCTGAAGTTAATGTCAGTTGCTAATTAAATTGAAAAAGTTTACCCTCGAAGTCATTTTGATTAAAATAATTTTTATTTAATATGTATTGTTGTAGAAGAATTGAAAGGAACTCTCTATAAATAAGTACAAAGGTGGAAGATTTAAGGAAAGGGGCTTGGTATTTACACAGAGTAATTTTTTAAATATTTTCTCCTCGCAAAAATTGTTACTTTCAGCGTATTATGTACTTTTTTTAAACTTTTTCATATTATGTAATGAAAATCATCTCCTTAGATGGAAACACTGTTTAATGAAGCTTTTGAGTTCATTTCAGCCACCCGAGGCGATAACACCCCACTGTGGGGGTCGTGATCTATTTATGCAGCTCTGCAGTAAGTTTAGGAGCTTAAATTTTATAAAATAATATGCTTTTTAGATATCTTGAAAATCATGAATTTCATGAAATGAAAGTTACTTAAAGTCATGTAAATTATATTAAATGTTATGGATAAATTAAAACCTTTAGGGTAATGATCCAAGCGCAAATGTTAGAACTTTCTTTGTTTGTCGGGATTTGAAATGATTCAAATTTGATTCTCATATGTTGGATTTTGAAGCATGCAAATTTGGCATAATCTGAAAAGTTTCGGTGAATTTTGTATTTTCAAATTCAAACATGAAAACTATTAAAGATTTTTATATATAATCCTTTCCATATATATGCATTCTTCATGACTTTTCCACCTTTGCATAGTTCATAACTTTTCTGTGTAAAGGTTATATAATCCAAGTATGGATTTTACAGCATTTTGGTCTTGGGGCTTCTTCCTGTTAGGGTTAGTGCAACCCTTCTTAAATAATTGAACTTCTGATTAGGAAATGACTTGCAAGAGCAAATTTTGAGCTCCTGAAAACGAAAGAATAAAAAAAAAGCGAATCTTTGGGTATCAAAATAACAAAACTTAATAAACAGCCATACCGCGGTTGACGAAATGACAAAGTACGTTTCCAGTGCTGTATATCACGTGCTTCGTAGAGGAAAATTATTTTCTCAAATTTTCCAAAATTACATCACATGGATTCAATTTAAAGTGCATTTAATTTATCACTTATGTAAATGATCAAGTGATATTTTTTTTTTTAAAATTGGAATATTGTTTAAAATAAACTAAGGTTTTGGTTTTAAATTTCTGCTGTTCGAAATCGAAAACTGCAAATTTGTAATTATTCTTATAAATCCCTAAAATTACCTTTCTACCTCACACCAAACTACGTACATAGGTATTGAGTAAATTGGACAACATCGGAAGTGGCATTTCAACTGAAGCCCATTACAGTTTCTAATAGACACTGGATGTGGTATTTTAAGTAAAGCCCATTGCAGTTTTTTATAGACGACCGGAAGTGCTATTTTACTGAAAGTCCATAATAATTTTGTAACAATGAACATAAAATGTTGTTGCATATATAAACAATAACATATTGTTGCATCTGAAGGAACATTGTTCACTGATACCTAAATGTCGTAGGGGGGATAAGCGTGCAGATGAAAATAAATTTATATTTGTTTATACCAGGGTTATTAAACCCACAGCCCGCTGACCGCAAGCTGCTCAAGCAGCGAGCGCGAAGAGCAAGAGAAATATCAAGACTCCCAGTTCGAAAGTGGAATTGCAACACCAAGAAAGAATGCGCGTAGCGTCATGCAAATTGCAGAAGCGAGAGTTGTGAGGTAGATATGCCAAAGATAAATGTTGAATCACGTGGGACACATATGTGGGCTGTAAAGGTCAGCCACTTTCCCTTCTCATAAGCTGCATCTGAGGCTTTACAGAGCATTGGAGACTTTAGAAGAAGCATAGAAAATGCATCTGAGACGTCGGCGATCTCAACATCATCAGTTAACGACCGGGGAATGTGACCGTATTATCGAACTACATGAACACGGTTTGCTGCTGCGCGCAATAGCCACTTGTGTTGGGCACAAAGTGAGTAGCATCCAACGTTGTGTCCCACGATGGATTCAGGAAGGTGTACGTGCATGTCGAAGAGGAAGTGGAGCGTACAGGTGCACGTCAGAACGCACAGACCGGCGTGTTTGGAGGTCAACTATTGGAGACCCTTTCTGTACGTCAAGGGACATCCGAAACCGGTTGCCTCCAGGATCAAGTGGATCTGTGTCCACCGAAACTATATGCAACAGATTGCATGAAGTACACTTACATTCATGGGCACCAGCCATAGGAGTACCATTGACTGCTGAACACAAGACTAGACGCCTGATATGGTGTCAGCATCATAGTGCGTGGACCATCGAATGACATCGGGTTTGTTCACGAATGAATCTCATTTCTGTCTGTGGAGGAATGACGGAGTCGACGGATATGGCGACGACCCGGAGAACGCTAGGAGACAGCCATTTTGCTGAGCGCCACATCTGTCCTGCATCGGACATTATGGTTTTTCACGCCTGTGCGAGCATTCGCAAGACACAAACGTTCTCTCCCCCGCATCATACAGATTATTTATGGTAAAATCATTTTTTTTCTGTAAACGTTTGGCTCCATATTGATGACAGAGGAATCAGATGGATATCTGTCAGAGTTCCAGTTATCGATATCTTTAAAACCAAAATAACACTTTTTCGTTTTCAAAAATTTTACATACTGCATATTCAAGCAATTTTAGTCATTTAATTTCATCCTTTTAGAACTAATACGTTGTAAGAGATTAAAGACTCAAAACTTTCCTGTGGTCAGTCTGGTAGTTGCCATTGTTCTCGTGTAAAAAATTGATCAAATACGAATAAAATATTTTTTTTATGAATGATGTTTCTTCTCTGGCTGCGAAAATCAAATGCACTGCTCACACATTCCTTTAGTATTTTTTAAAGGAAATTTAAAACTTACCAACTGCCGAATGAAAGGGGCGACCAAAGCTCCTATTCGAGCGCAGGTGGAACTGGATCCTACACCGACATTTCGGGTCACAGTGGGAAGGACTTCCGCAGTTAGGATGAACACGATGTCAAACGATGCAGAGTTAAAGAACTTACCAGCCATTGCGAAAGTAATTGACAGCCATGTCATCTCTGGAATAAAAAGAGGAAAAAATGCTTCATGTACTAGTGTTTTAAAGTTTGAAATAAATATTATGTTGCATTCATATTCGTATACATTTATTCTCTGGAAATTAAACAGGATTTCTTTAAAATATTAAAAAAATCTCAAAGAGGATTTAACATTAGATCTAACGGTAACTAACTATAGTTATAAAGTTAGATCGCCTTAACTAACGGACCTAACATTCGCCCAAAAGGTTTCTTTTAAAATTTAATATTCTTTAATCAGTATAGATTATCGATAGAGATGGCTAAAGTGGAACAGCGAAACATTTTATGAGATTAGATGAACATCCATTTAAACTAACATGGGAATGTGGCATATCTTCCATATATTTAAAAACCAAAAAATATATAATATAATTCTATAAAAGTATTTAATGTTTTGAATTAGATGTATCATGAATTAAATACCTTTTTGTTTAAATGAATCTGAATAAAAAATAATATTCTTAAGAACTGCATTTTTTGGTTTTAAATAGTTTAGTCTGTTAATTGATAACAGGCAGATTAAATATGAAAGAGCAATATGTTATGTTTTTCTGAAGGGCAACAGACTCGAATGAAAAGTGAAGCAACTTTTTAAAGTGAAAAGAACGCAAAATCGTGTTTCGAGATTAAATAGCTCTTTTGGGCTTTATAAAGAGGAAAAAGAAGAAAATGCTGAAATGAATGCGAAAAAAAAAAGTAAAAAATTTGAAAATATTTCACTAAAGTTAAGTTTAATTTAAATTTTCCGAAATCTATAGCCCTAAAAAAATCAGAATTTCAAGACTGTCTAAAATCTGACTCTATTAATTTCATCGATACTGGGAGAAAAAACCAAAAACTATTATGTGTGCCGTCCAACCGGGACAGTGGTTAGTGATGCTGACTGCCGAACTGATTTACCCGAGTCAAATCCCGAAGAAGCCACGGATGTTTGTAAATGTCGTGGATGACTGTGGGGCATGAGGGCACTGTAAATATCCGGCGAACCGAAAGTCCTCTCGAGAGGTTGGGGGTAGGCAAAGAGGGGTGGGTAACCCTCAGACTCGGTCCTATCCGGGTTGCTCTCCATCAGACTTGGGGGCAGAAAAGTTCGTACTGTCACCTGTACGAACCAATGACCGATTGTGCCAATGACAGGCGCAATCTTGAATCCTTCCCACGATGAATTTCTTGGGCTTGCTCTAATTCCAGAGATTTAGTTTGATGTTACTGTCGATACTGGATAAATCACAACAATAATAACAACAGTATTATGTGCAGTATTTATTATAAGATTTGAACTTGTAGAGTCTTGAAATCTTAAAATATAAAGCATTAATACATTAAAAAAATTCTTTCGATAGCCTGAAATTCGTTTAAAATGTCAGACACTTGATACAGCTGAATGTTTCAGAAAATACAGCATCAGTGAAAGCATCGAGAGACGAAGGAAAAAGTTTTTGAATCAGGATTAGAAAAATAACTCTCAACTCCGCATACTGTAAACAAGGAAGTTAATTCTTGGAGATTCTAAGACAATAAAAGTTTGGTAAACATTATTCAGAGTATTATTCATGCTGTGTATATCCACCAGACATGGTGCTTCACTGTAAGTGGCTCTCGAGTAATGTCAAGAGGTCTGGTGATACTTTGGCCTTGGTTCAAGAATTCACAGATCATGAGCTGTAACCTAGCGAATAAAAAAAAAGATCTTCTGTTACTTCTTACCTTAGGAGTCTGCATGGAGAATTACTAGGTTCGAATTACTGACAGAATGTCGTACACAGCTTACGGGAATTGTTTTTTAATCGCAAGCCAAGACATGACTGAGGAAAGTAAGGCACTTCCCTTAAGTGAAAACCTAGAAGAGGTGCCAATTTAATCAAGGAAAGTTAGGAATTCAAAAACAAATTGTGATTGTTTAACTTCAGATATTGAAATATATCAAGATGCAAAGTCATAAAATATGAAAGCAATAAAATTTTACTAGCACAGTTTACAGTACGTAGTCTCAACGCAAGATGCAACGCTGGACGCTTATGAAAAGAAATTAATCGAAAGAACAGTTTTTCATTATTCGAATCCTGACGAATGGATAAGCTGTCTGAGTGATTTCGTGATTTTCCTCATACGTAACGTAATTACGAATCACTTCTTCTCAGAAAGTTTTCCTTTAGGTAGACAGCCCTGGTAAGCTTAAATATAATAAAAAGATTATATCTTTCTTTTCAGAAATATGAAAGGAAATGTTCATAAGAAATGCGTTAATTTAGTTTCCAATGAAAAGGAAGGTTGATAAATTAGCTAGTCAAAAATTAAGTGATATAAAAAATTCGCAGAAAAACATTTTTTTCATAATAGAAATGAAATTAACGATAGTGCTTTTGATCCCAGAAGTAAATACCAAATAGGAAAAATTAAACAAGAATTCCGGTTTCTATATTCTACCCAGTAAAAAATTAATATCGTTGGATTTAAGTATTATGATATAATTGATTTACAACTGAAGACTCAAGTATCTAAATAATGTAAATGTTTCAGAAACTTCATCAGAAGTGCGTAGTTTTAAAACCCTGCGCTATTTCAGCAGTTCTGGATACAAAAGATAAACTGGATTTTTAAAGGATAATTCCCGAATACAGGTTAGTTCAAACTCATTCGAATTCAAAAATTGCGTCTAAAATAATTTTAACTTTGTCAATTATTAATTTTAAGGTGAAGTAAACTTTAGAAAACTTAGGAACAGGGATTCTTAGCCAGGAAGGAAGTTTATAGCTTCAGGGCTGAATGCGGTCAGTCTGTTATTTAAATGTTAAGGTTAATTCATGGAAGTTAATATCGATATTAGTCTTTTATTTAAATGTTTATTTAGATGTTTATTCTTTTATTTAGATGAATATAAAAACTATTTTTGTTTAAGTTCTGGCATCTATCAACATTTTCTATGCTTTTCTTGTTTAATTTTTAAAACACATTTAAAAATAATCTATCTATCTATCTATCTATCTATATATATATATATATATATATTTCGAATTTTGGAAAGGTGAGAGAAGGGAATGATCGTCAAGCAGTGGGGAAAGGTGTGTATGTTCAAAAACGTTTGAGAACCCCTAGTATGGAGCATAGATAATCAAGTAGATTTTGAAATAATTATTGTCGATTGTTCATGGCTTCATTAAAATCAAGAAACCTAAATTGCAGAAGTGTCAGTGTGGCTTAAGTTATATTGGCCAAACGAAAAGAGCATTAAAGTTTCGCATAAAAGAACATGAATCTTACGTCCGAAAAGGCGAAATTAACAAATCTTCAATAGCTAATCATAGTTGGAAATTCAATCACAATTTTGATTTGGGTTCTGCTAAAATTATCCAGAAAGCTGGTTCTAAACTGGATTTTCTTGAAGCTTTTCACAATCATAAAAATTTATCATGTTTAGTCAATGATTTCAATTCCAATTCAGTCTTGCCTAATGCCTTCAAAATTCTACTAACTTAACCTTTCATTTTTAACTACTATTTCTGCCGATAGATGGCGCTATCGGCTCCTCCACTGGTCGCTTGTGGGTATCAATACGATCGACATTCGCTTTCTCGCTTTTGCAGAATCTTTGCTCCTGATGAAGAGGGACCCGTTTACCCTCGAAATCGATTGGGATTTTACAAAATTTACGCCGAATACAAGGTTGTCAATTTGCCTGTTTTATTTTCCACGTCGGCGTGTTTCTCTTGCGTCTTGACCAGATGGAGTCAAGCTGGCGATGATATTGGCGACTAATTTTTTATCGCCAAATTTGGCAAGAAATTGCCAAAAGCTGGTCGCCAAACTTGGTGAAAAACAAGAAGTCGCCAAACTTGGTGACCGTTTGCCTACATTTTGGTTCGTTCTCTGTACAAATGTAACTGGTCCGATCTCTATGCAACTGCAACTATAGTCGGTCCCATGTTACTGTAACTAAACAGTTACAGTTCTTCTAGTAGTTACATACCTTCTACAATTTCGAAAAATCAAAGGTACTGAACGTTGAAAAACTATATAATACCGGAGAGAGCAGAGTTGAGCTCAGAGTTTTGAGAGTACTGAGACATCAATGAGCGAGCTTACGCATTTGAGGCTTTTTATAATGCTTTGAGTTTAACATTCTTAGTAATTTGAAGTGAAAACTACTGGTTGTGCTCTGTCTACTAACGTATTATCCAAATTTTTGTTATCTTTCTTGAACTCCTCAATTTCCCCTCGCACTTCCTCGCCATGATGTAAATTTTAAATCAAGTGAAGTCAGTATTTAAACGGGTGAATCTTGGAGTTTATGCACACGTTTCCTTTCTGACCTGGCTGTTGGCCATTTGAATGTTATTCAAATGGCTGTTGGCCATTTGAATAATTAGCAGGCCTGTTAGGCTGTCGAGTCAGCCTAGATAGCCGTAACTTAAAAATGCTAGTGCAGCACTTTTCTTTTTAGACTTGAAAATATTTGCGTTACAAATTCTTAGTTTCCACCGGAAGTTGTCGGTGCTATTGTAAAGCACGAAGTATGTGCCTTACTCTTCATAGTTGAGATTAATAAAGGGTTATTTTCACTCTTCTTCTGTTCTGGTATTACTTAGGCCTCTGGGAGAAGTCGCCAGGTTCATTTGTAGGATCTATGTTACTTTATGTGGCCGAAAAGTGTGAGATCCTATAGAAGTACCTGTGAAAAATTACAAAAGTGTTCCCTTTGGGAAAACAAATGCTATCAACCTATCATCGGTTCTCTGTGCATTCAATCCATTACGAAACCGTACATAACAATACTTATATAAAGATCTCATATATATACTTTACCTGCGGGGACTGGAATCAAGAGCAGCAGGCAGACACCTGCAAGAACGTTTGAGATCAGAAGTGCTATTCGATGTCCGACGGCCTTACTAATGTAGAGAAAAAGTATTATTGCCGGCAATTCCACGGCTCCGCAGACGAAGAAAGTGATATACGGGTCGCCTCCTAAGTCATTTGTGTTCCATGAAAGAGCGTAATAAATATAAGCTATAATAAACCTAAAAATAAAGAGCAAATAGGATGCTGGTATAAATAGGATACTGGTCATGGAAAATGCAATTAACACCAACAGTCAATACGTGGATAACTCAGTACGAAACAAGACTCAAGGATAATTTCTACAAATACGAAAGTAGGTATCAGTGAACATTACAAAGAATTATGAGAGCATTTTATTTTCTTGCTTTCTTTGCTCGAGATTAAATGAGAAAGCAAAATAATTCAATGATTAAATAGTTGTTGTTGTTGCCTATCTCACATTTATCTGACAAGTCAGCACAAATCCACGACATTCACCGTGGCAAGGATTCATATGCATCTTCCGTTCGCAAGAGCCTTGAGCATCATATAGGTGACAGTCCGTCTTTAGCTCAACTCCGCCCCCCCAGTTCTGAGAGAGAGGACCTCGTGGGGAAACGGGTCTGAGTTTCTCCCACCCCTCGTCCTCTACCACAACCTCTCGAGGGGACTTTCGGCTCGCCGCATATTTAGAACGCACCCATGCCGCACAGACACTATAACGATATTTAACGAATATTTACAAACGATAAACGAATATTTACAAAACATCCTTGCCTTCTCCGGGATTCGAATTCGGGCTCTTTGGTAAGGCAATCAGAGTCACTAGCCACTGTCCCGGTTGCTCGGCTGTTAAATAGAGAAGCTTACATACGATTTGTATTAACTGAAACACAGTGAAACTGCAGTTTGGAAGTATATATTGCAAGTCCGGTTGTGGGGTGCCACCCTTTTGTTTAACAGTTAAATGTAGGAACCCTTTTACACTGATAAACGAATAATGACTTGAGTGTGTGAACAGAGAAGTAAGACTTGAGAAGGGTTAATTACCCTTTATTTCTCAAAATAAACACAGTCGGCTCCTATATCAGAGCGTACAGCAAAGCCTCCGCTTGAACTCAAAGTAATAATAATTAAAGCTTAACTAATGCTTAACTAAAAAGACATAGCCGAAGCTATCAGGATTCTAAGTAGTTGGTCCCTAAATCTCAATTAAGTAGGCGATCAAGGGCCTGATGGGACACCAGTATTTTCAAAAATACGAATTTATTATTCAGAAAAACTATACCAGAAAGATGGGTCAGGAATAATATTGTTGACAGATGTTAATCATGTTTCACCTCCTTCTTTTCTGCCCTAATAGTTTAATCTTTATGGATCTTTCTGTCACTATAAATCACTTCAATTCTCTCTCTTTATAACAAATAAACGGCAATTAAAATTATTTTACATTTAAAATATTTAATTTATTTAGTGATAATAATTATAAATTCATTCTAGGTTTTATTGCTGCAGTAATCTGTGCCAATGTATTCCACTGTATTGCTCTAATAACTTATGCATGATAAAATATCAGAAACAAATGTCATGCATATCTTAAAGAAAAACATCTGACATTTTCACCAAAATTTGTGCCATCCGATTTCTGGTTTTGAAGTGTTAACACAATTTTTGGATTCCTTTAATTGCCGGATATTTTAATTGATATTGGAGCATTCAAAATAAAACCTATTGTTACTGAATTGCCATGCTTTATTATTTTAACAGAATTTTTTAGATGGATTTTCGAGCGTTTTTGACATTTCGATTGATGAAATTTTAAACCAGTGCGAATAAAACTATTCTAATAATTTATTCGCATTTCTTTCCGAACGATCTATATCTCTCTGGAAAAATTTCCTGTAGTGAAAATGATAATTCTTCATATGTATTTAATATACATACTTAGCAACTTTCTCCAGAAAAACAATACATAATTTTAATCATTTCATATATAATGCAAAAGGTGACTGAGAAAAATTAAACATGATCTACATATACGATATTTTCGACGGTTACAAATATTTTTTCTGAATTTTGGTTTCATCTTCTGTAACTAAACATTATTAACGGGGTATTTTACTGTCAAACTTTGTGTTCTTAGTTCTGCTGAAAACAAAGTGTTAATATTAGATATAAAAATACGATTTCGTTTTTTTCTAATAGATGCTGGTAGTAGCATTGTTTACATGCAACACAATCTGAAAACACCTAATGGTCTGATAGAAGCTTTTAATAATTAATAAGCGATACTGTTTAAAGTGTAAACAACAAATATCTTTAACTCCCTGGGAACGCCAAATTTTGTGGAAATGAACTTCAAAAAATGCCAAAATGAAAACAATAGTACTACAGGGACAAAGCCCCTTTGGACTGTTAATAAAAATATCGTTAAAGTTTTACAAAATATGAAATAGATAATGAAACAAATTCCAAATTTGGGCTTCTTGATGCCCATATTCGAGTGGAAACGTACGTTATTCAAAATTGGATGGCTTTCTCCGTTGTTTTATCACAATGTTAGAAACATACATACATTTATGCAGATTCTTTATTATTTCATTTCTTTAAATATAATATACATATCTGGTGGCAAAAATTCGAAAAGTGAATCGGACATTTATAGTGGATCAACACAGAATGCCAAAACGAAAACAAAACTCCTTCAGGGACAAAGCCCTTTTGGAGTAAAAAAAACAGCATTTTCGGGTATTCTATTTAATTATTTTATTTCAAAAGGAAACTGCAGAAAGGTACTTTT
This sequence comes from Stegodyphus mimosarum, assembly GCA_000611955.2. NCBI lineage: Eukaryota > Metazoa > Arthropoda > Arachnida > Araneae > Eresidae > Stegodyphus > Stegodyphus mimosarum. The sequence continues at coordinate 127,449 of KK116685.1, read as the reverse complement.
GCTGCTGGAAATTAACTAAACTTCTCCATCAAATACATTTATCAAAAACTGGTTTCGATACTTTAAAAATAATGATTTTTATACACATACAAAAGGCATAGGAAAATACCAAAAAAAATTTTAGTTATTGTATTCAGGGCTAAACGTTACAAACATCTGTTAATTAGTTTGAACGAAGCGTTAAAGCACAAACAGTCCAGAATTTACTGCAAGACATGACAAGGTTGTTTTCCAACAGGACAATGCTCCCTGGCATATGACAAGACCAGCCAAGGAACCTCAAGGACCACTTCAGGGAAATGTGAACCACACTCGCTATATTCACCAAAAAGGGCCTTTTTAGACTGTCATTTATTTCAATCCATGCAGGGCAGTTTTTCTGGACAGCTATTAAGTTTTTATGAGTATGTCGAAAACTGGCTTGATGATTGAATTGTTTCAAAGCAACTAAACTTCTGTCTTCACTCAGTCAGTCTTGTTGCCTAACAGATGGGCGAATAGTGTAGCTTTTAATACAAAATACTTTCATTTTGAAAACAAGTCTTTCATTTGTTGAAAAAATCTGATGTGGATACTACATGACTTCAGTTTATGGCCTATTAAATTATACACATTTTTCGCTGCATTTCATTTAAACGTCTTTGTTCGAATTTCGTTAGAGATATATTTCTCATTTAATTCAATCAGTTCTCCCTTTGCGGCAAGGGAAAAATACATGAAAACTCAAAACATCTTCTTTAAAAATTGCAAAATACAGAAAAACATAAAACACCGAATGCAGTTAAAAAGCAGTTTTTACAGTTAATATTAGCGTTTGTATGCAAAAACAAGCAATCCGGCCAGAGGGCAAGAAGACAGATATTTCGGTGTAAAAAGCTGAAAATTTACTTTTGGTTCCCCTCGACAAAAAGACGCGTAGTTGGTGCAGAAACTGACTTAATTCACTATTCTACTAACACGTTTCAAATGTAAATAAATAGCGGCTTCGTTAGGCTTATTAGCACTTTAACAACGTTTAAACTTTTGGTAATTCTACAACTATTGCATGCAGATTAACTAAAGGCATAAAATCTTAACCGGAGCATAAGAACAACATAATTCAATCCCTTTTAAAGCCAAAAATGCAAAATTTGCCATCATAAACGAATAAAAACACTGAAGTCACCGAGACGAGTAACAGAGTGAGTATACATATATATGTATACTGACTAAAATTTATTCCAATAATTCATGGCATTAATTAAATTTGTGTTCCTTGGAGATGATATATAAAAAACTTTTCTAATAATAAATTTGTATAAAAATACACTAAAATTATATAAGGCATCAAAATTATATATATATACATATTTATATAATTCTGGTGCCACCGATTGCATCCAAATAGGATATGCACGAATACATGTTATAGTATTCCCATGTACAAAATTTCAACGTTCTGAGGCTACTAGTTTTTTAGTTATGCGAGATAAATGCATACATATGTATAGACGTCACGAAAAAAATCTTTTCTGAATCTATTTTATATCCATTTTGCAATTCGTTCTGGGAAATGGAGTCCTTCATTTTGTCCGTACGTACCGATATCTCGAAAAAACATCGTTCAAATGGATACGAGAGCGATCAAAATGGAATCCAAAGATTTTCTTTGGAATATGATACCTGAAACCTTTCGCAATTACAATACTTCATTTGCTTCGTACAAGGAAATACAAAGATAGAGTTATATTTATATACTTTAACGATTAATTAACTACGAAATTTTATGCGCTGTTAAAAATTTTGAACGGGAACAACTTTGTAAATACATTAATTTGTACTGTTTCCTGCCAAGAAACCTAAGAAATTTTTCTTGTTGCTTAGCTTATATTAAGCTATATGTTTTAAGACTTTGTTATGGCTTAAGTATAAGCCAAAAGAGGACAACAACAATTTTGGTTCGAGAAAAATAGCATACATAGAAAAATTTGCGGTTAAAAGGTAGTAAGTCAAGGAGTTAATGCAGTTCCTGGTTTCATTGAAATTCGACACAATTACCTCAAGTATATATATCTGGAGTCATGAAATATTAAATAGCGGGATCGGTATTGGTTGATATGTAATTTGTCAGTTAAAAATAATAAAGATATCATTCTCTGTTAATTTATTATTCCGGTAATAAAAAGGAATTCCTTGTCATAAAATTTCAAAAACTTCTGGTAAATGAAATATTTCAGTAATATTGAAACATAAAATCTGAACACATACTATATGTATACTCAAATTTTACACATGTAGCATTATACAGGGTGTTTATAAAGTCCCGGACTATTTTGATGTTTAATAACTCAAAAAATAATAAAGATAGATTAAAATTAATAACATAAATAGTTAGATAGACTTAAAACGTTTCATGACTCATGTCATTAAACTTACACGTGTGCCCCCTTCGTCGCACGGAGAATATCAAGTCGATATTCAATTTCACGCCAGGTACCGGCAAGCATGTCGGCATCCACAGAGGCTATTGCGGTTGTCATTCTGGCTTTTAGGTCATCAGTGTTCGACACTCTCCTCCTGTAAACGTTGTCCTTTACAAATCCTCAAAGAAAAAAGTCCAGCGGCGTTATATCAGGTGATCTACGTGGCCAAGGAATTGGACCTCCTCGCCCTAGTCCATCTTCCTGTAAAATGGTCATTCAAAGAACTGCGAACGATGGTACTATAATGAGGTGGTGCACCATCTTACACATAACCACATAACATTGCAATAGTTGCCAAAAACAAAAGAGAGAAAAATGCGATTCATAAGCAAACGATATTTAGAAAAGTACAGATATTTAGACTGGAAAATGATATTATCTGAAATTAACCACACGCGCAGGCGATATTTACAAAAAAGATAAAGATAAGAAAGATTTAAAGATATTCAAACCCGAAAAGGAAAATATATAAGTTATTCCATCCATAAATGCCATAAGTTTGTTTATATCTTCATTATTTTATGAGTTATTAAACATCAAAATGGGTCCGGGACTTTATAAACACCCTGTAATTAATGCCAGTAAATTTAGTTATTTTCTTGTTGTGACAGTATTAATATTTAGATTAGAGGAACGAATGATGTTGAACAAAATATTACTGTTAAAATAAAAATTTTCGAAATAGTATCTCACCAGCAAAAGTAAATGTTCACAGTGCTTTTCCTTAGCCCTGGAGTCTTCAACAGGTCAAAAAATGTGGCCTTTCTCTTATCTTCTGACTTTATAGGAACCATATAATAAAGATGGTAAAAACTTAGTTCATTACATTAAATAGCTTTAAATTTTAGCAAATTTTATTTTAATAAAATATATTAATATATGGAGTCTTAAGTTGCTTTACAAAACTTATATTTACATAAAAATTAAGAAACTGTAGACACCTTGTATTTTATTTTTGTATGTTCAGAATGTTCGAATGAATCGAAAAGCTATTTCCTGGTCAGTTGACTTTTAAAGAATTTTCTCATGTGTTGCTATTTAGAAGGAGCTCATGGGCTGTGGAGAAGAAAATGAAGCATTTTTTCAAATAATACTAGAAAAATAATATAATAATTTAGAAAAATAATATATCATTTCATATCAAATACTGGCCCCTTAGTTTACAAATGAAACCTATTTACAAATATCTTACCTCAGTTGTAGAAAAATGCAATTAAGCAGAAGAATTGCACTTAAAACTATGCACTACTTAAATAAATAAATAAAAAGATACAGCATGAGGAAAATTACCCGAGGACAATAAAGAAAGAATGGCAAGATCCCTTAAATGATTCTGCTGTCACGGTCACGATCTTATAACATTTGTCCAAGGCATAGTATCCACCTATCACGAAGGAAGGTGCATTATGAGGGAAAATCTGATTCTCAGGAAAAATCTGACTGTGGACTCTATGAGCGTTTATCAGTACTGATTTCGAAGATAGTCTGCCAAATAGGTAGAGTATTAATGCAGCTTGGAGAGTCTGAGTTGTGAGTTTTTTAAAGAAGTTATTAGTCCAATTTCCATATTAGCAGGCACTTGCATTTAAAGTAATTCAACAATATGACAATGTGAATGCAAAGATCTCCAGGTAGGTATCAATTAGGACAAGTAGTGCTAGCCTTTAACCCGAATCATTTACAGCACCATCAACTTTTTTTCCCCATTGTTGGGCACTAAGCCGCCGACTTAGACTTGGACACTAGTAAGGCCGGAAGTGGTGGAAGCATCCAAGATGTGGGCAACCATTACCTCCTATATGAAGGAACGGACAATTGAAGCTATGTCTTCTCGGGATTGGAGTGCAGGCCCTTCGGTACCGCAGTAGGCTTTTCTAACCACTATACCGTCTGGGCGAGATCATCACCATCAACTATGCTGTTGCATTTTTCAGAGGAAAAGATTACAGAAATTTTCAGCTGAATACACCAATAGAAATTCTACTTTTCATTCAGTATCTCTGAGTAGTGACTACAGTGGTACTAGGGTCAAACAACTTAATAAATTGTCCAGTAATATAGTTTTTTTAATGATGAATCCCATGTTGTACTAGGCTGGAATCACTGACTCATACGCATATGGAAATAGCCCAACTATTTCCTTACTTCGTTTTGCAAAATATTAGATCATACCTCACTTAATTAAATAAGTATTATTTGGGAAACCGTTTTATACTTCAGCTGGAATGCTTTAAAGATTCTCCATAGCATCTGACGAGACAAAACTCTACAAAGATATGCTCATTTAAAAATTATTTTGCGATATTGCCGTTGAATTTAATTTTATGGTTTAAGTGCGAAAAAACATGATATTTAATAAATAAAGGCACCACACAAAACGTTAAAAAAACTGCCCCTTTGGGCGTAATGTAAAATCTGAAAGCTTACAGAATTTTAGTCCAAAGCGGCAATTTCCCCAGAAGGACTATTAATTTCGTTTTACCATTTTGGGCATTGGTTTATTATTTTTTGTCTTTTATTTTAAGCATCTTTGTAATAAAATAGTACTTCAACGGGGTTGCCTTTAACAACAGATTTTAGGTTATTCTGCAATCTTGTTTATTCGGCAACTTTCAGTCTCTTTAAGTCGCCTGACTGTGATTTGGTTATAATCTCTTATTACCCTAAAACAGATTTTTACATGTTCTTATACTTTTAGGAAAATGATTTTTGAAATATTTTATAGTTTTACAGTTTGTTAAAGAGCGCTCTTTTCTGTTACAATTGTATTAACGAATTCTTAATTTATCACATTTAATTATCTATTTTTCATCAGCCAAAATGCCTCATGAAGATGTGTGACATCGACCTTTCTTTCAACAGTTTGCTGAAACTATTAATCTTGCACACGACAGACACAAAACTCGAAGGCCATTTCAAGATCAATAACTAAAGGATTGTTTAAATAAAGTTGGTTGAAAATTCTTTATGTGTTTGTTACGGACATCTTGGGCTGAACAGCAGAAACCATTTGATGAGCACATTCTGAATCTTCTCCTGGATACGTATTTTCTTTAGATGAAGTATTACTACCTATGTTTTTAAAGAATGCAGATATACCACTTTTCCTTCCAGGATACAACTATTCCTTTCGAGAAAAACCATTTAATATAACTTTCGAACCATTTCTCAAATTCTGATGTGATATTATTGTTTCAGGTATTAGAATTAATGTACTGTCGAAATCTACGGATTAGTGTCTGTCTCTTTAAACAATCACTTCACATAAATTATAAATATTGATATACAGCCAATGTATGGCTCTAAATTGTGCACTTCCTTCTTTAGCGTACAAGAAACATAAAACATTTCCTAAATCACTCACAGGATAGATTCGAAAACTCTATTTACTAATTCTCTGAGCCACAAGTTTTCAAAGTTAACCAACTTTAACAAATGAGCTGGTTCAGAGCTAGTCCTGGTTCTCGAAGCCATATTTAAAAAGGCACAAGCTTTTGGAAGATTCGGAAAAACAAAATCTGTCTTAGGACTTCAAAAATTTGTTTTCTAAAATCTTCCAAAAAATTGTTACATTATCTAGAAGTCACCAAATATCCCCAAGTTGGTATAAAATTTGTTATTAATACCCGTTCGAAGTGTTTTTGTCCACATCCTGTCTTCTAGTTGAATTCTTTTTACAATTCAAAAGTTGTTTGACTCAGAATTTAAAGACCTACAACTCTAACTCTAAACTGTCACTCCCAAAATAAAAAACTAAAAAATAACTTAATAAAACAATATGCAGTATTACAAAAATAGACTAAAACAAAAAAAAAAAAGCAATCAAATGAATTCAAATACTTACAGAAATTTACAACACTTTAAAGTGAAAATAGAATACTAATTAAAAACATAAAATTAGTATTAATTACTGTATTTATACACTCCTGGTGAAATTTAAAAAAATCCCGATAAGTTCATAATACCAATGATGTTTTTTAATCGCATGATGTTTACTTCCTTGTACGAAGTAAAAAGGAAGTATTGCAATTGCGAAAAATTTCGAGTCTCATATTTCAACGAAAATATCCATTTTGACCGCTATCGAAAGCAATTTAACGAAGTTTTTGAATAATATGTAAACGTAAGGACAAAATAAAGATTCTTTTTACCCAATAAAATCATAAAATTGATTTAAAATGGATTCTGAAGAGATATTTTCGTGGCGTCTGTGTGTACGTAATTATGCACGTATGTATTTCGCATAACTCAAAAAGGACTAGCCTCAGAACGCTGAAAGTTTGTATATAGGACTACTATAACATGCAGATGTACACTCACATTTTGGTTGCAATCGGCCGCAACACAAGTATATAATGTATGTATATCCACTTTGTTACTTGGCTCAGTGAGCTCAGTTTCTTTATTCTTATATGTTTGTAAATTGAGCATTTTTTGCTTTAAAATGATTGAATTATATTGTTCTCATCTTTCGGTTACGATTTTATGCCTTTAGTTAACATGCATGCAATAATTGTGGAATTATCAACGACTTAAAAGTTTTTTAAGTGCGGCTAAGCCTAATTTTTGATTATGATAGCGGACATATTTGTTTACACTTGATACTTAGAAGAATAGTGGATTTATTGCCAATCTAGAGAAACTAAGCTTCACAACAACGAAGTAACGTCTTTTTCTATTATTGTGAAATAAATTATGCTTAATTCATTCTGCAAGTATCATTTAAGTTATTAGCTTGCTTTTGCGTACTTTTTAATTGTTTTACTTGGTTTACTGTACTTGATGTTTTATGTTGTTTCTATATCTTTCAATTTTTAATGAAAATATTTCGAATTTTTATGTATTTTTGCCTTACCACGAAGTACGAACTGAATTAATTATTAGCGTATGCGCATTAGGTAAGCGGAGCTGAATCGTCTGTGAAAAGCTGTTTCTTTTTTATTTGTTTAATTTCTTTTATACAACATTATAGATTTATTATAGTATTTGAATAGAACTTGTGGTAATTATTTAGATGCTGTAATGTTAGCGTACTCTGACTTATAAAATGAATGAGATTAACGCTTTTAAGTGAACCTAGCGCCGATAGTGAACTTTAAAGAGTGCATTTATTCTATGGTGGTTTATGCGGTATCGACGAAGTAGATTTAATTCAAAATTCGTTAACTGTTATTTCAATATGTTTAAACGAAATGCAAGAAAATTGCCTATAACTTAATATTCCGTACAAGGAAGTCATGTGGTGTACACATCAGGTTTTCATTTAGTATTATCAGTTGCTGTAAGTCTCTATTACTTTTATATTGCTGCATTATTTTAGCATTACTTACCTTTATCTGGTGGCTAAGGAATTCTGCTAAGGCTGCTTTTGTTCTTTCCATATCTTTGTTGTTTTTTTTTGCTGCTCGCAGCAGAATTTCTTGGGCCTCCTGAAACTTGCCATGCGCAAGGAGCCAACAAGGGGTTTCCGGAACAACCCTAAAACATAAAAGATTTTCAAAGTTGCGTCGCGGCAAAAACGTGTAAAGTATTTCTAAGCTATATAAAAGATTTCGAAATTAAATTTTGAGATAAGAAAGAGATTTGATGAAAAGTTGGTGAAAGTGAACATGAGAAGGAAAATCCGAACAAGCGAAATACATAAGTAGGTTAGTTTGGTTTCGTCTATTTAATTATGACAAAACTCTCGAGGGCCATCTGTCTAAGAGAAGAGATGCCTTTGTGGAGGACCTTTTAAAAGAACTTGCTTTTATACACGCAACACATGGAGGAAACCAATGAAACCTGCGAAAATACTCATGCAGCCAGCCAGTTATTCGGTATTCGAACCCCGGATCGAATGGTCAGTGTTCAGCAACTTTCTAGAATACATAGAAAATTCTAATATAAAATTGTTATGAAAAAAGCTGAATTATAAGAACTAACTCTTTGGTAATTGAAATCTTCTCTCTATATATTGAATTTCATATCCAAATGAGATTCCAATTCAAAATATGAGACTATTAATTTTATTTTGCAGTTTTAAAAGTTTAAAAAGTTGTATTTCAAATCAAGGCAAATGCATCAACTTTCAAAAACTAGTGTTAGTGTAAATAAGGTTTTGTCAATGATTCAGAATTAGAACTAAATATCATTCAATTCAGATTAGTGATGAGTATTTTCGTAGCTTGTTGCAAAACGACATAGAAGGATTTTACGCGCGAAAAATATAAATAATGTGCAATTAAATTAATTTTTCGTTAAAGATTTTTAAGAAGAGAAATCCTTTCTTCTTGACATGGGAAATATTTACAAGACACATATCGATCTTAAATAGAAAAGAAACATTTTACTCCTGACTAAGAAAGCTGTCTTCTGGGCAAATATTCTAATACATTCTAATTCTAATACATAAAAAATTGTAATTCCAAAATTTAGAAATTTAGAGAAACAGAAACCACACGAGTCGTGCATTTGTCGTATACACATTTTTGTATTAAAAGAACTGTGGTAGAATGTTTTCTTTCCTAAGTTATTTGTTCACATAACACAGGGTAATGTAAAAAATATTTGTAGTTAGTGTCGAACTGATTTCCAGTTTCCAGCGATGAACTCTTTGCATTGTATTCTCTTATATTCTCCTGGAAGAAAAGCAGACGCCAACGAATTTTCCTTAGGAAAAAAAAAGTCTGATGTGGACGCCACGACTTCCTAGTATGGCCTTTTAAATTGTACACATGTTTTACTACACTTCATTTAAACTTATTTCCTCGAATTATTCTAACTAAACTAATCGATCCCTCAAGAAAAACGATGTGAAATCTAAAGCGTCGATAGGTAATATCATCAACAAGAAAGGAAAAAAACGTCAAATTGGAGCCTCAAGTGGGACAAAAATTCCAAAGAAGTATCCCAGGAAAAAACGGACATCTTCGACTATTGCAAAGGTACGTTGTTTAATGTTAAAAGAAAATGCCCCTAGTCAAAGGACAGTTGCAAAATTATCAAAATGCTCGGTGTCCACTGTAAACAAAATGATAAACGCTGATTTGAATCTTAAGAAAGCGAAAAAACGCAATGTGCATCGTCTTCTTCCAAAGCATATCGCTCAACGCGGGGCACGCTGCAGAATTCTATATGAGAAACACTTATCCAAAGAAAAATGGAAAACAATTATCACAATAGATCAAGCATGGGTGTATGTAAACGATTGTAACAAAAAAAAGCCATTTATTATCATAAAAGGGTAGAAAAATATTTAAGTACGTGGTTCAAAGCGTCGAAAGAACGTTTTTCTAAGGGATTCATGATTGTTTCTGTTTTTTCTTATAATGGCAAGTTAAAAATAAAGAGAGTACAAAAAATTGTCAAGATTAACCCCAAATACTATCAGAAACATATTTTATCGCCAGGTTTTCTGAATGAAATACCATCGCTTTACCCACAGTGCCATCAATCTGTGAGACTCCATTAGGACAAAGCTAGCAGTCTCACATCAAAATCCACTGTAAATTTCCTAAAAGAAATGGAACAAAAAACTGGTATCAAGGCCATACCCTTCACTGATATCCCTACTAAATCTCCCGATGTGTCACCTATGGATTTTTGTGCTTTCGGACTTTTAAAAACTGCGTTATCCAAACGTTGTCCCAAAACCCTAATGCATGAACTTGCTCTTAGTTAATGTTATCATCCTGTTATAGGGAACGTAAAACAACTTCAAAAAGCTTACCAGAAGACGCAGAGAAGTGTCAGCCAGGGCACCGTGATAGCGATTTGCAGCCAGAACCAGCTTGGAATTAGATAAGCAATACCCGGCAACAACATATATGCAAAAACCCACCCACACTTGAAGTTGATGCAGTAAAACGATCTGTATTCTGCGCTCACTATTTCTGGGACTGAAAATATGAATAAATAATGTAAAAATAGAGAATATAATAAATAAATAATAATTTAATAGTAAATAATAATAATATAATAAATAAATAATAAATAGTAATTTAATAATAAATGATAATAATATAAAAAATAAATAATAAATAATAATTTAATAATAAATGATAATAAAATAAAAAATAAATAATAATTTCAATAAATCTTACAGTTTTAAATTAAATATTTCTTAAAGAGTATTTCAGTGATACCGTGTATAGATCAGATATGCCCAATTCCTCAAAGCAGAATATCTGTTATTAACTGAATTTTGTTGAGGAATTCATTCTTTTATCCAGACCTTTATCCTTCTTTATAACAAAGTTTGAAGTCTTTTAATTACTACTCATAAATTTAATAACTGTAGATAAGTACAGCATTATTACAAATTATTTGCTATTGTTGAGGAAATAGTATAGACTTTAAGACTCATAGATACACTCTGTCCCGAAAGTTTATAGACTAAACTATGGTACGTGTTTAGAAAAATGGAAAGAAACACAAACTCCAAATAAAAATTTGTTTCTTTACGTCACATGCAACTTGCATTCTGGTAAGTATTCAACTAAAATAGCAAGTTGTATTTTAGAAAAAATAAAAACACAGAAGAATATGCGTTCCAAAAGTTTGTAGAATATTAGCATTTTAACTTGGAAAGACAATGGGTGATTTCAAGCAAGAGATGTGAAAAATGTGCAATGCCCTCGCCAGGTCTCGAATCTGGACCTCTCGAATACGCCCTGAGTGTACTAGCGTTGCGCCACGAAGTCATGTAGAAAGCAGGGAGAAGATATATACTCCCCTGTTTAAAGGGCGACTAGGGATTAGGGGATTCAATCGCCAAATCCTGGTGAAGAATCATTATTACTACCCTATTTTAGTTCGAGCGCCACTGTATTAAGGTTATTTAAAGCAGGAGATGTGAAAAATGTGCAATGTCCTCGCTAGGACTCGAACTTGGACCGCTCGAATACGCCCTGAGTGTGGTACCGTTACACCACGAAGGCATGTAGAAAGGGGGGAGAATATACCTTATAAACTTATGATAAATTTCAAACTACTTAATACTTCAAAGTCACTCCATTATACTTAATGGTGTCGAATACACATTTCTCCATCGAGAGAACTGCGTTTTGTAATAACTCTTGTTTCACATTATACCATGCACTGTCGATGGCTACTTTTAAGGCATTCATGAAAGAAAACTCTCTTCCATGCTCGTAAAATCTCCGACACATAATACTCCACAGATTCTCGATCTGGTTAAAATCGTGGCTCATTAGTGGCCTCTCAAGAACAGTAGCATTTTCCATGTCTAAGTAATTTTTTAAGCATCAGAGGTATGAATAGAAGCATTGTGTTGCTGGTACACCCAGTTATGTCCTCCATGTTTTTTTAAATGGCATAAGATGTTCTCTTAGTGCTTCTATATATTCAGACGAATCTTGCCAATCGTCTGGAAAGGTGAAACACACTTGTCCTTAGAAACCGAAAGCTTCCAACACCATGGCAGATTCACCTCCACTTTTCCTACTGAAATAGCTCCGAGGCTGTTTTCGTAAGTCATCCCAGTATTATGAATATCCATCAGAACCATCTAGATTCCATTTTTTTATCGCTGAAAATTACAGAGATCCATTTGTCACCATACGCCATGTGGTTACAGGCCCATTGCAATCTTATTCGCTTGTGAATTTTTGAGAGCCGTAATGATCGAGCCATTTTTATGTAAATCACATAAGCAGATTCTTTGATCCGCCTATGAACAGTGTTTTTGGACATTTTTGCAATCCACAAGCCTTTGTAATTTGGAAAACCGACTTTGTCATTCGTTGTATTCGCCTATCTCTGTGACTATCCGCAAC